>JAQGBS010001630.1:0-15150 GCA_034698545.1 Acrobeloides obliquus
AAACGCGTCTAAAATCGACCAATCGTCGAAATATCGAAAACCCCTCGATCCAGACCTGGCAAATGATCAATATTTTTGATTAAAATCAAGATTTGAATTGCAAACCAATGCTAAACACGAGAAAATGCTCAGTGAATGGAGCTACCTTTTTCATTGATTTTGTTTGCCTGATTGTCAATATGATTTAATTATTGACACGAAAATTTTAGACAAACATTTTCCGAGTTTTCTTTGCTTGGATTCCGGTGTGATGTGATAAGTAACAAAATTTCAAAGTGCCATATCTCGGCGAAAATGAAGTCCAAACTCGAAATTGAGTTCACTTTTACAATGAAACCGTATATGAACTTTCATTTACGCTGTTTTTAAACAAATTTCCTGGGTTGGAGTCTTCGTGGTACTGGACCTTTAAACTCGATTTTTAAAAGAGCAATCATTAGCACCTTCTAATAGAGCTCCATGGGGTTCTATTAGAAGTTTTACGGTATATAGTTTTCTACATAGGTGATTATTGAAAAATAAAAACAAAGTTTTTTAACATAACTTTAAGGGTATTTGTTTTTACAATTTTTATTCGATACAAACAAATTTTCTAACTCCGGGAATAGAACACTCCATGTTCAAGAATTGTGGGCAACCATATTAGCTAAGAAGTTTTATTCGCTTTCCATTTTTTACAAATGTACGCTTTAGGATCAGTTTAGAAATTATATGGCTTTATAAAACTGCTTTAGCATTTAAAATTGTTTCCTTTTACATTTTTTGTTCTAACTGTGCGACACTGCTCTGCATAACATTCGTAAGCAAACAAAAATGACACATTTTCCATTCTTATCAATTTTTATGGGTATCAATAATTTCTTTATAAGAGAGAAAAATAATTGTCTACGTCATTTTCTTTTTAATACCAGTCTTAAATATATTTTTCCCTATGTACCAAAATTCTAATTGGCCGAATGGGTATTATTGTAATAGTAAGACTTTATTAACTTTCGTATGCACCTTGATCATTTCAGCTTAAATCAATACAATTTTAACGCTAACTCGATGCTTCAAAAATTTTTTGAAAAAAAATCACTTTAGAGCGAGGGGGTTCAAAAATCCGATTTTTTTGCAAACGTAATTTATGGATCCCCATAGGCAATAATTTTTACTTTTCAAAAATTCAAATTTAGCAAGCTCTTCCAACAACCATGAGCCATATTTCCAAGTAACAACTAACGAAGTTAGCTATGAAATCTTTCCGCCTAATAATAATCCTAACTCAAATGTTCCTCAGGCAAATACGAACTTTGATCGTTCTTACACTTACAGCACTGTGAGTTATCCAACTTATCCTCCACCGCCATATAAGCCTCGTCCTACTACAATATCGCCAATTGTTCAGTCTAATGATAGTGGCTATACTCCTATTACACCTACTGAATCTATAGCCTCAACGGATAAAGCTCCTTCAGAAAGCAAGAAAAAGCGAAAAAGAAGGACTGAAGACAAAATGTTGTCTATTAAAAAAGAAAGTATCTGTGTAAGTTCAAAATTTAAAATTAGATGGCAAAAAATAATTTTAGAAAAAGCATGCTAAACATGCAACACTTGAAGAGCAGAAACGTTGCGAAGAAAGTCGTATTCGAAATCGTGAGGCGTCACGTAGATCAAGGCAAAAGAAAATTGTAACTATCGACAAACAAAGGGAGGTAAGAAAAAAGACAATCAAATTCTAACTCTGATTTTTATATCCCTTTTAAGTTGAATTGGGTCAGTCCAAGTCAGGCAAGAGCCGAGGTAGGCTCTTGGGGATCCGTGGTCCAATCACATCTGAGGCTCGATCTTTTCCACTCTTAATTATGACAAATCTTAATTTTTAGGAAATCGATCAGCTAAAATTTATAATTTCTCAAAAAGATGCACAAATTGACCAAATTTTGAGACATGTAAATTTACTCTTCAATAATCATTTTTCAAAAATCTTTAGCACAAACTTCTTAGTGACCGTTTACAATTCTTGGAAAGTCAAATAATACCAATGAACAAGCAACAGACTTATGAAATTAAACAAAATGTTAGGGAAAATCACATGGTGGGACCACCCAGTCAACAAAGCCAAAACATGACAATAAATGCTAGAGCAATGGAGGCAATAGAGGCAGAAAAGTATATTGATAGAATCCTCGATGATATGAATAAGATGGGTGTTGCGGATATTGACATACAAAATGCACTCGAGATTTCGACGCCGATTTTGAAACAAGCTATTCAACGTACGAGTTTGTTTTACTTGCTTGATTTATTTTTACATTCTTCAGCATGTTTTATCACGCCATCCATACTTGGGCAAGGGGGAGGTGGCACCTTCCCTGACCCACTCACTCAAAAGGCCGAAAAATAGGGGGGACCACCTCAAAATTTAGCAAAATCCAAAAAATTTAAATTAAAAATACCATTTTTCGTGAAAATTTTTCGCCGGTGGCAAAGAGGACTACTTCACCAAGAACCTCACATCCGCCCCCTTTGCCCACCTATGACGCCATCTATGCACTTTATTTTTGTTGAAAAATCGAATTTTTACTTAAAAGCTGTAAAACTTTAAATTTAGACGTCTTAAAACCATCCGAACCAATTTTGGAAGAACCCAAAAAGCTCAATGAAGAAATAGCTGAATCAGAAATGGAGCAGCCTGCTGAAAAAGAAGAAGAAAATGATGAGGATGAATATGAACCAAGGCCAGATTGTTTATGCCTAGGAGATGACGAAGAAAGCGACCAGGACGAACTTATGACCACACCAGGAACAGTTACTGTTTCTGTCAAAGAAACTGTTATCAACTCTCCGATATTCCGGATGAAAATTCATAGTAAGATTTAAAAAAGTTTACATGCAGTGGCATTCCAGAAGGATCGGCTAGGGGATAAGTACCCGGAATACTCCTTGCATACGCCACTGAGCCAGGGTTATGGTATAGATGAATAGAAGGCCCATAAGCGATCGATCCCCCTAAATTGCGTGGGATTTGGCGGAGATTGTTCAGGTGTGATTATGGTTACTCATGTGTTCATGGCTGATCTTGTCAACAAAATTTTTAGGTGTTCAAAGCACTAGTCCTATTCAATACCGAACTCTTACAAATAAATGATTTAAAAAAATTTTTATTGTTCTATTCTTAAATTTTCTAATAATTGCTAATAAAATACATAGATATTTTTTGGAGAAGTCCGGGACGATGGTCAAGTGGTCCAAGGCGCCGCCCTTCCGATCTGGCAAGTTAAGCAGCGTTGGGCCCGCAACATTTTTGCTCCATTGTTTGTAAAAGAATTTTTTGAAAATCAAAATTTTTGCACTAGCGGGATCGAACATCGGGCCCAACGTTGCTTAACTTGCCAGATTGGAAGGGCGGCGCCTTGGACTACTTGACCATCGTCCCCGGACTTTGTTTTCCACTGGAAGCGAAAACGGACTTTAAATCGTAATGGGGACCATTTAGGATTTAAAAAAATTAGAATTCTCAAAATTTGGTTTTTGAGAGTTTAACTGACCTTGTTGAAAATTGGCCCTTTAGAAAACGGACCCTTTTTGAGAATTGGGGTCGTCATTGGCGGGGTTTAGTTAATGGCAAAATATTCAATCTAACTTTTCTGACAAATAACTGATTTTCATCCTTCCACGGAAACAAAAATTAGGTCAACAATATGACTTTTGTGTTATATCAATATATTCTATCTAACTACCCAGATGTTCTCTTGTAATGTATAAAATGTTGAGTCTATTTATTTTTCTAATAATTCTTCAAATATGTAAAAGTGTAGAAAATTCTTCGTTTGTCACAGAAAATCCAGATTCTGGACCAAATCCTTTTGATGCCATAGAGGAAAGAAAAGCAATGCCAACTACTGAAAAACCAACAACTCCAGGTTTTGATTTATGTTGTTTAATACTCTAATTGCAACTCTCACCTTCCACTTTTAGACCTTCATCTCGTTTGGTGGGATCAGTAGCCACGACGATTTTTTGGCAAAAATTAGAGGAAAATTGAAATTTTAAAATCGAGTAACACCACTTGACTCAACTCAAAGTGACGAGTAAAATGAGGTATATATTTTACAAAGACGCTAACGATTTACATGGCCGAGGGTTAGTGTGCAGAATTTGCATTATAGGTCTCGGGTTTGAATACTGCTTCAAATTTAAAGTTGTCCATAGCCAAAAAATGATTGCAAAGTATTTTAGAGGTCAAAATAGAGAAGTATAAAAATTTTCATGGAATTCGGACAACTTTAAATTTGGCGCGGGATTCAAACCCGAGACCTATAAAGTGCAAATCCTGCACACTAACGACTCGGCCATGTAAATCGTTAACGTTTTTGTAAAATATATACCTCGTTTTATCCGTCTCGTCTCGTTGAGTCAAATGGTATTACTATAAAGGTCATCAAATCAAAAAAATTTTTGCGCCCCTCCCCAATTGGATTCTGTTTTCAGCTACGAGGCTTAAAATTATCCAAAAATTTTTAGAAACAAAAACATTTATCTTCTCGTCCACTCAAAATAAAGACGACAAACTAACTCATACACTTGGAAAATTAAAATTTACTATTGGTGAAAATATTTTAAACTTGTTGAAAAATTCATCACCAGCAAAAAGTTTAATGCACCTTGAGGCTAGATCAATAACAGTTCCAAATAATGATGCCTCTAGCCTTAGTGACATTTTGGACTCGACAAGAAGAGAATTAGGAGCACATACTTTTTCTTTGCTAAAGAATATGCCACAAATGCCTCCAGTACCTCCAATACTGCCATTTGATTCAATACCATCACCTTTAGAAATAGCGCAAGAACTGCCTCCAATATCCAATCTTTTGGATTCAATGTATCCAAGACCAGGAAGCAAACATTTTGAAAAAGTCAACAGCTTTATGTTTCCTAACTTTGAATCCGTGAATAATAAACTCATCAGGAGTAAGGATTCAAGTCATTTATCATCACTTATGGAAACAGTCAATCCATTAAACATTCTTCTTCCTTCTATTCAGCAAGGTTTGGCTATAGATGACTTAGATCCCGAGCTTACCAAACGAAGTTTGAGCGAGGCTATGTTAGTGGCACAAGAATACAATGTATCCAAGATAGAATATTTCGAAGCAAAAGAAGGCTATCAAATGATTAGCAAGATTTTAAAAAGTATAGTTCATTTCAGCTGGGGTTAGAGGCATAGATGGACAAACAGGCGGGAGAGAGGGCGGTCTGATGCTGGGTTGGGTCCCTAAAATTTTCAACAATTTGCCTTGGTCCCCCTATGTTTTTTCGAAAATTTTTCAAAATTGTGGTCAAAAAAAGGAACCAACTCGGCCGCTCCGATGCCGAGTTGGTCTTATTTTTGGCCTTTTTGTCAAATTGTGATACACACCTCTGCCCACGTCTGACTATGATTTCTCAACTTTTTTGCATCCCAGTTGAAATGAACTATATTTAATTTATCTCTGAAGGGTCCGAACTTAATGTCTAAATTTCAAAAAATGTTTATAGATTTTTATGACCCTATGTTGAAGCGAGAAAACAGTCATAATCTGATTTTTAGAGCTCTGTACCTCCATCCCACTTTGCCCAGATATTATGTAATATTTATTTTAGGCTACAGAAGCTTATCTTTAACAGATCCATATAAAAATAGACTAAAAATCATGCTATTACTAAAACTTGATGGTACATTGCTTTTATTAGAATCAGGAGGAAAGCACAAATTGTTGGCTGATCAAATGTTTATCGAATTGGATAAAGGTATTGGCAAATGTTTTTAACAATATGCTTTAACATAAATAGTATTTTTGGCAAAGATGTCTAACATGGCATTTTTGGCAGAAATAGCATTTTTTTAAATCAATTTTTGATGAAAAAAATGTCCTTTTTATTGAAAAATTGTGTTATAGTCCTGACTCCAACAGCCAACACTTAACCTCTTATCAAAGCTCCAGTACCCATCACACATTTACTGGAGTTCACGCCACTTCATTCAATCACAACTAGTGTTCGATCCCGAGTTCGGGATTGACCTCTTGGCCGAGACGGGATGGGCTATGGCAGGATTTTCGGGATCGATTCCCGGGATTTTCGGGACGGGATTTGAAAAAAAATTTACCTTGGTCCCCCAAGGTAAATTTTCAGTTTTTTTCGAAAATTTTTGAAAAAAACATAAAGCGAGACCAAGGTGATTTTTTTAAATTTTTTCAAAAACTGATAAAAAAAAATCACGCTCCTGTCAGTGCGTGATTTTTTCTGCACCACAGGATATTTAAAAAATTTAACCCATTGTTTATAATTTTTTAATCCATCTTAGGGATATAAAAACTTAGGGGGAGAGGTATTTTTAGGGATGTGTTTTTTATCCCGACTCGGGACAGGATTAAGTCTGGGAATCCGGGACGGGATCGAGTTTCGCTCAAAAATCTCGGGATTTTCGGAACGGGATCGACCACTACTCACAACCCCAATAAATTGAAAAAACAAATGGAAGGAAAAAATTACAAATTTCTCAGGAATAGTGGTGAGCCCCCCCCCCCCCCACTTATTTGACTACACCACAACTATACATAGTTTGAAAATGAAGTGAATCGTATTTTCGATAGTTCAAAAAATATTTTGAGCCAAGTTTTAAAAAATCAATTTTAGACAACTACTTCAATACCCAACTTCCTCTGTTGAAAACGTTGATCACAACTTTACAAAAAGGCGTAATAGTGCTTCATAGACTTCTTAACGAAGAAATAAGGCCGGAATTACTAGAATTTCAAAAAGAACTTCAAACTATTTCAAATTGATTGTTTACTCTGTATATTTTTTTAAAACACTTTTTTAAGAAAACAGAGCTTTATGTCACAAAACGTGTCACAAAATTTTTTAAGGGTTATTACTTTTTCGTGCGATTTTCTCGTTTTTCTATCGATTTTCATCAAAAGTAATCTTTAAGAAAATTGTAGAAGAAATCAAGCACTACAATTTTGGTAAAAGAGATTTTGAACGAATCTTTCTAGAAATCGATAAAATTCATTATCAAAATAAGTATCCTTATAAAATTTTTGTGCCACCCAAAGCTCGATTTTCTCGAAAAGTTTGTTTTAAACAAATGATTCATTATGTATTTCAAAATTTGCATATTATGACAAATTTTTATTTGCATAAATAAACCTCTTAAAAATTAGGATCGGTCGGAAGAATTTTCTTAATTTCATGACTCAAATAATACACAAGATTTTGTGCCAAATTTGTGAGCAGAGAAGTATCAAAAATTTGTTTGTTTCGCAAGACTCTGACTAAGGAATTGTCGATTTAGCATGTTCAAAGTAAAATTGTGATTCATTTTTGATGTCTTATCGTTTAATATTGACGTGTAGAACTCATGCGCCTTAGTCAAACTGGGCAAATAAGAGGCCTCACCCCATTCCTTATCATTATTATTAGTTAGCTATTTTCGAGCAAATTACTTAGCCACGACTTCATTTTTATTTTTGTTAAAGAAAATGGATGGCAATATTCCAACAGATCCAGAACAAATGCAATTTTGTCAAAATGTTTATTTGGGTAAGTTAATTTTGAAGTACATATTTTGATTCCTAGAATGGGTAGGGTGAACTCCAGTGGCGGTCCTAGCTCCAGGGATGGGGCCTATAAAAAAAATTTTTAATGGAAAAATTGAATTTTTACTCATAAGTCGAATTTTTGCCAAAAATTGGGCTTTCACAAAATCTAAAAATTGAATTTTTGGTGAAAAATAGAATTTTTAAACAAAATTTGATTGTCTCCCCAAAGTGCCGTAGCTATGTTGGGGCCCCTGGGGACCCGAGCCAACCCGAAATAAAAAATGAAATTTTTCCCTTATGTTTTCACTTTTGTGTTCGGATGGTATAGTTAATGAGAATTTGGTAAAAAATGTTACAAAAGGGAATCTTACGTCGAGCGGGGAGGTCGGTCTTCATTTTCGACCGAGTCTGTGTGATGTTTGGGATCAGATCTGCATTCTCTTCACCACTTTTCATGAATGGGATCAATCATAAAGGTTTGGAGGATAGACCATGAAAAAACTATAAGCCTAATTGTTTGCAATTATTTCTACGAGAAAGGATAGCTTTCTCCTCCCTACATGATTAAACAGCTAAATTTTTACTCATAAACCTACTATTTTCAGTTTCATCAACCCCAGAATTCAAGCCATCAATTTTTCAAAACTGCGACTCGATTTCTGACAAAGCCAGCCTATTCTCCTATCAAGATGATGATAAATATTCTAGTACAGCATTAACTCCATCTGAATTTGACTATAGTCCAAAAAGGAGAACAAATAAGCAAAGAATTTGTGTAAGATCTAAATTTGTACATTTTTGCAATGGCGTATCTATCGTGGATCTTCCCCAAAATTTTTTGATGAAGCCAAAAATGTACATAGGGTCACGTTTATCATTAGGTAATTTTGCCCCCCCCCCCACAAATTTGTTGAAAAGTGGGCCCCTTATCCAATTATGGTCTAGGCACGACATTGATTTATTAATCAGTTTTAAAATATGACATTTAGACAAAACATGCTACACATACTAAAGAGGAACTAGAAAAGTGCTTAGAATTGATGGAGAAAAATAGGATTGCTTCTCTAAAATCTCGAAGAAAGAAGTTAACAACTATAGACGAACAAAAAGAGGTAATACTATTTTTTGTTGATATTAAATGTTTTTTAGGGGCAGTGGTGTAGGGAAGGGGTACCAGGGGCATGTCCCGGCTCTAGGATTTTTCGAAACGAAAAACAATTCTAAAAACTAGATTTTTCAATAAATTTAACATCTAGCCTCTCTTATTCCCGAAATTGTTTCCTGGATACAATATTGGAGAACACTAGCCCCTCTCTCGTTTTTGAAAATTTAACCCCATAGGAGATCAAGTTTTATGGTACTAGTATGACTTAGGTTTTCCACATGAAAATTTACAATCTTTTACCAACAAGTTTTAGAAAATTCAACATTTGGAAAATGATCTAAGACAAGCTCGTGCCATCATTCGGAAGCAAGATGCAGAAAAGAACCAAATTAAATCTGAAGTATGAACTTATTTTCTACTTATCGTAAAGTCAATACTTTTCAGAACCAAGAGCTCCGAGCTATGGTATTAGCCCTTCAAGCGCAAATGGCACAACTAGTAAGAACTACAGAAGTTTCATCTGATCCTGAAATAATCGACGTTGAAAAGGTGGATGAAGAAAAAGTGCCCAATTCGGTTGAAAATGTATCGAATATGATGCAGAATGCCAGAATTAGTCAAGAACCGATGTATTTTAATTCGAATATGATGAATCTTCTCAGGATGGTGTCCCCGGAATTTGATCGTGAAGTTCATAGTAAGTATAGTAAAAGTTGCAAGAGAAATACCAAACAATTGTTTTTTTGTTTTGGCCTGCTTTTGCGTTTTGTCTTGCATTCGCCGACCAAAATTGGAGAGGGTATTATATTTTTCGGGCCTTGAAGGAGGGCGTTACAAGAGGAACCAAGGGGGAAAAATTTTCAATTTTTCCTGGAATGGGGTGTACACCCCCTGCATTCCCCTTAATTATGCTACTGGGAGAGATACCCGTCCCCGCTGTAGAGGGGGGAGGGGTGCCAGGTCCTTGCTCCAATGCTTGTTCTCTGGTCCTTGCTCCCCAATGATTGTCATCTGCAAAATATATACATAAGTTTTTAGACATTTTAAATTCTCCATTGACCAGCCCACTCAATCAAGTCGTAGATCAACAACATCAAGCTAAACCACCACTTATTGTTAAAGAAAAAACAATACAATATGCACCTAAACCAGGTTCATTGATTCTAGAGGATGGATTTGAACATAATCCAGCCAAATATCACTCACCTTTATTCCAAAAAATTGTTTACCGTAAGAAATTGTTTAAAACATACCAATTAAAAATAATTTTTAGAGTTTTATGGTGAAAGCCCTATAAAACTTGTTAATCCTGTTACATCAACGAGCAAAGAAAATCAAAAATGATGAGTAGATACAGAATTTTTATAAATATAGTTTTTATGAATGTTCATACTAAAAAATAAAGGAACTGACAGAAAAAAACAACCAAAACTCAAAATACCATATACTATAACAGAACACAAAAAGGTATTCAGCCCGGGGCGCTACGTGAAATTTAGAGCTAGTATAGATTAGCAGTCGCACTGAACGTGAAGTTTTTTCTTCTTTTTTCTCTGGAAATGACCTAAATAGGGATAATTTTATGCGGAGAATCCAAATTTTGCATCCCCAAAGCCTGAAATTCTTTCTCTGAATAAGGGAAAGGCTATTTATTGACACGATAATTGGAAAAAATTCTATTTTTTTATCTAAATAACAATAAAATATTGTGACAATAAAATATAAACGCAGGCATGTGATTCTTGTTCAAAATGTGGCCCTAAAGAGGGCCGTTGGGATAAGAGATCACTTCGAGTGCTTGTCGGGATTTCATCGATGATATGGGTAATATCGAAACTCGTCGATAGCATTCATAGTTGTTCTTGGTCTTGATTTTTTGAAAAAAATCTTTTGCGGTAGAAAATTTTTTACTTATTATGATTTTTATGAATTTTTCCGACATTAAGAGGTTCCCCCTGTCGTGAAATCTTGGCTACTCCCCTGGGGGGGGGGAGTACCTTTTCTCTTTGTTCCCTACAACTTTAGCATAAACTACAGTTACAGCAATAGTCGTATTTCTAAAAACTATACATGACTCGTAAAAAGTTTTGACTCAAAAATATAGGCTGAAAAACGGCAAAAACATACAAATCAATTATTAAAATAAATTTTAATTTAAAGAATAAGCAACAACAAACAGTTTTTATTTAGTTCTATGATGAAATATGGGATTTTTACCACTGCGTCATGAATGGTAATATGAAGTTGGGCAAAAGCTTTCGGACCCGACCGGGACTTAAACCCGGACCTCATGGCTACCGTCCAAGTGCACTACCATTGTGCTACCGATATCTACAACTGATATTCGTTAATTGGTAAATACTTGACGGTGTATTTTCCACTACTCACACTGTGATTATAGTTTGTTTCAAAAAGAGATATAATAGAAACTTCTCAACCCCAGTTATGAGCAATTTCATCCAATCTGGCAAGTTAAGCAACGTTGGACCTGCGAGTTCGATCTCGAAAAGGTAAATTATTCGAATCTTTGCCACAAAAGTGCAGTTTGGAATGATTCCTTCGTTAGAAATAGCCGATATGATGATACATTTGCGTCCATGAGACTTTGGAGTAGGCAAAAATGCTTGGTAGCCTTGACTAATAATTTCAGCCAAGTTCATTCCTTGAAGTTTCTAACCGAAGGCTTCAGCAAGCCCTTTAAAAGAATAGAGGAGCATAAATTTACATTTCACTTCAATACGCACATCTCTTCCCTGAATCAGATCAGGGAAGTGTTTTCACGTTTCGGGAATGTGCGCAATCGAGTCCCCCGCATAAAATTACTCCTAGGCAAAATTTTTTATCCGTTTTTGGACAACGCAAAAAGAATTGGCTCCAAGTGGGATCGAATCCGCGGGCCCAAAACCCGTTGCTTAACTTGTCAGATCGGATGAAATCGCTCATAATTGGAGTTGGGAAGTTTTGTATTATATCTCTTTTTGAAACAAACTATAACACCTGCACCATAAATGATTTCATTTTTTTGCATTTTAGTCCTCAGAGTCAAACCTTTTAGGGCTATGACAATGACATGTGATTACGAATGACTTGTAGGGATCCTCGACTAGCTCATGGTAAAAACGAAAATAAGCTCGAGCATTGATTTCTCATTTAACATTAATTATTGCTTTTTAAGCATTATCCCATAAAAAAATTAATGGCAATCATCTTTTAAGTGAGCCGCTAAAAAGTGAGCCACACAAAAGCTTATTCATCAGGTATAACATTCCAATGAGGACAATAAATACATAAATAACATATGCATAACATTTAGGTGTTTGAAGTTACAGGGTGTGCAGAAATTATCCGACCCCTCCGCTATAGTAAGATATGCGGTAGCCGACACTTAATTCTTGACAGATACTACCATGACAAAATTTTCACGACAAATTTTTCATGACACAAAAAATTGTGACAAGTATTTTATCACAGTTATTTTAGGGCAAAAGTTACACGACAAAATGTTTTATGAAAGTTGTTACCACGACTCGTTACCGCGACAGATGTTACCGCGGTGGTACACCATCAGAGACCGAAAAGGGCCGAGGTCCCACCCCCCTTCGCATTAAAATGACCTATTTACGTCAATTTTTTGGTGATAAAAAATCCCGAAATCGGGTGGGATCTGTTTCGGGATCGTGAAAAAATCCGAAATTAAGATTTCTCTTCGGGATCTCGAAATCACATTTTTTTGCCATTTTCGGGACTAAAATCGTCGGAATATCCCGATTCGGGATCACGTCACCCTTAAAGCTTATTGAAAATTTTTCCCCCTTGTTTATGTATGAAAACTAAACCTAAATTTAAGGAGTGTATTACATTTGCACAACAGGTGAAAATAAAAAATATGCGTGATTTTCTTTATATGAGCTTTTTGGTATAAGAACAGCCTTTTGTTCATTCCTTGATTGAATAAATTGACATGTCCAACTATGCGCAGGAGCTTGAATATCTCTACCGCCCTCAGATGAATTACATTTGCCGAATTGTTGAATACTCCATTTTTGGTATAACCACACTTTTTGTAATGTTAGCTGCATATGTTATCATCAAAAAATCTACTCCACCTATGGGTCATTACAAATATTTACTACTGAACCAACTCATCTGGAATTTCGTTTTCGATTCGATCTTGATTTTGAGTCAACCCATACCTCTTTTGAATGGTATGAATGGGAACCTTACCTATGATTTTATAATGGGGTATTCAAATGGAATTTTTCGTTATCATGGGCCATATACAATTTATATCATTGTTGCAATTTTATTTCTGGCCATAATTGGAATGACACATTCGTTGTATTTTAATATGTGTTATCGAGTTTTAGCGATATTTTATGATTCAAGACTAGGGTTATTATGTCAAGAACCAATATGGGTATGGAGAATATTTTGTGGCACTTTAGGAATAGCGATATTGTTTTTCGAATGTAAGTATAAGTAGCATCGTAACCTTGGTCCAGATTTGAAATGGGAAGTTTGTCGAAATAATTTTATTGTCCTTTTTATCACCGCCTTTTGCGCTGCAAAACATTTTTGATGATATTTCCTTTTATTTGCCCCATATGTGCAAAATTTTCGACATGAGTAATTGATTTTCGAAAATTCGTGCCCCCTCCGGTATGATGGGTTGTAAATGTATAGAGCACACGCTATTTGAGGATTTGGGGGGGCATTCACATGTAAAAAATGACCAAAATTACTCTAACTTTTATCAAATTTCTCCTAACTTTTTCCCACCCTCTCATAGGGCGTGGTTATGTACTCGCATTTGAGTAAAGGCGCAAAATATTTTTTAGAGTCTTTAATTGCGTTGACGCAATTTTAAGCGCTCTCGTCTTTTAATGATTTATGTCTTTTTGTGTTGTGATTTTTGGTATTTTGTGTTGTGATTTTGGTGTTAATGTTGTGCTGAATAATCTGCTAGCACAAAACATAAGTAATACCTCTTAACCCAGACTTTATAGAGAACATGGCGGCAATTTTTATTCATTTGTCCCTTCACTTGTGAAATGCAGGCTTTATTTAATAATATCTTTTGCAATATTTATGTTTGGAATAAAAATTTAGACAGGGCAAAAAATGGAAAAAAGTTGTGTAATGATGATAAACGGACTCGAAAATTCCGGATACCCGTATTGGAAGGTTGACTACACTGGTGCATGAAAAATTGCGCATGCACTTTTGCGCATGTAAAATTTGCGCACGCACGTTTGCGCATGCACTTTGGCGTATGTAACATTTGCGCATGCACATTTGCCGATGCACTTAAAAAATTGCGCAAAAGTGAATGCTCCAATGCATATGCGCAAATGTTGCACGCGCAAATATGCATGCGCAAAAGTGAATGCGCAAATGCACATGCGCAAATGCTATATGCGCAAAAGCACCTGCGCAAAAGTGAATGCTCAAATGTAAATGCACAAGTGTCGACAACCCATATCGAAAATGAATGTGCCTTTGTACATAACTATTCATTTTACTCTTGTGGCATGAGGGTTTTATTAACACTGAACATGGATACATATTATACGCATCGGCTAGGCATAACGATAGCAACGCTTTCACCACATCTCCCCCTTCCTTTGTATATGGCCTCCATACACCTAGGTTGAGAAAAAAATGTGTAAAAACGAAGTTATGTATCAAATTTATTTTCAATTATTCTTTTGTTTCTTCAACTGTAAAGCTGCTCTTTTCTTCATCCTGTTCTCCTTTCAAAACGCTCATTATTTCTGCTATCGTAAGATCAGCTTCCGGCGTACTCTTTGCCTTTTGTAGTTCTTCTTGTATTACCACTTTGAGTTCATCAACTATACGTGGATGTGGCTTAGACGAACGATGTTTGTTCTTATTTTGTCTGCTCTTTTTCGAGAGTCTCAAAGGTGTACCAATCTTGACTTCCGGGTGGTTGGCTTTAGCCGATTTCAAAGCTGCCACAACCTCCAAAGCACCAGTTATTGCTAACCGAAAAATTGCAGTTGAAAGAGCTGATAAGATTAACAAGTTCTCATTAATCAATGACTACGTTCGTACTTTTGATACTACAAATATAGCAGTCAGACGTGGGCAAGGGTGTGCGCCGCACACCCCACCCCCCCCCTCTGAAGCCGGAATTACCGAAAAACATAAGGTAGTACCCTTATGTTTTGGGACCACTTCTTATTTTTGGTCAGCCAAATCTGAAGCCGCACACGCCTTTGCCCATGTATGATAGCAGTAAAATATAACACAGAATAAAAAACGGATAATTTATTTTGCGTTAAATAGTTTGCGTTTTATCAGAAATAATACGTCTTGACGCAAACGTGAGCACATAACCACGCCCATACAAAGCATTGATTTTTTATATACAAATTTATAGGGCCATGGATCTTACTAGTATTCTACCCAAAAGACATTGACACACTATTCAACCGTTCAATACAAGTCATGCCA
>JAQGBS010001631.1:0-15147 GCA_034698545.1 Acrobeloides obliquus
GAGATAGGCGTAGTCGAAGTTGGGTCTATTTTTACCACTAGCACCCAAAATTCAAAGTAACATAACTCCGAAGCCATCAAGGCTATGGACATGGGATAAAATGCGTTTTATTGATGGATACATGTGCCTAATTTATGGTATGATAAACCCTATTTGAAAATTTTATCCTTAATTTCTATGATAAGATTAGTGTGTGATGCCACTATTTTCGGGTACCCCAAAATAGCTTTTTTGCTCTAAAAGTACCCATCAACGATTCTCTCATAAAAATTCGAAAATGTTTGATTTTCGCTTCAATACACCCACCCCGTTCCCTGAATAAGGATCAAGCGTTTTCATGCTTTAGAAAAGCGCGGGATCGATTTCTCGCATAAAATTACCCCTAGGAATGTATTTTTCATAAAAAAGTTCAAAAAACGAGCTCCGATTATTACCCCCTTTAAATCTTAAGAAATTTTGCCAAAAACGAGTCTATGTGTTGGCAATACCAATGGGATAAATGGAAGAAGAATCGACTTCCAAGTGTGGAAACCACACTTTATAACGTAAAAAGACGTTTTCACGAAGAATTGGAAGAGATCTAACGGATTAGAATTGGCGTGATCCGTTTCATTTGGACCAGTCTGTACAAGCCAATAATTTTAAAAATATAACACAAATTTTGCAAAAGATCCACGACATTCATTTTTCGAAAAAATGTTCAGAATGTTTTTGTCACAAAAATTGAGATCAAAAAGCAAATAATTCGACTCTATTCGGCTAGTAATACGAGTTTTTGTGTACATGACATTTACTTGCACGACACAAAATTCAAACCATGATTAATATGTGTCATAGATCAAAATATACGGCCCTCTATTTCCACCCCTTCAAATATATTTGATACTGTTCATTGTTAACATTAAACATGAAACAATAGAGTCTGTTTAGCTTAGCTTGGATCTCATGGTTACATAGCTGTGCTCCACACAAAAAATTGTACCCTATGAATGATCAGCATTAAAAAGTGTGCTTAGAGAATTTTGTTGAAACTATGTAAGAGTTATCTGAGCCGATAAAAGTATCAGTGTTGGGATTTCAATTTTTATATGGGACTAGAAAGGCTATTTCTTGGATAGGGGGTAAAAAATTCATGAAAATACTATCATTTTTTACGCATCCCATTCGTAAAAACCAAGATTTCCATTTCCCTTCACCAATCCACTAGCTCTACGTTATTAAATTTTGTATTTTTAGGAAATAAAACTCAACAGGATGAAGTCATTCTTTCTTCTAGTTGCTTGCCTTTTGGAAGGTGCCATTGCTCAACGCCAGACAACTAATGGTCAACAAGAACCTGGTGGCCAAAGTGGACCTGGTGCAAGCCGTCCACCTCCACCAAATAGCTCTCAACAGCCACCACCAAATGGATCTCGTCCTCCACCACCAAATGGATCTCAGAAACCACTACAAGGTGGAAGCCGTTCTCCACCACCAAATGGTTCTCAACAGCCATCTCAAAATGGATCTCGTCCTCCTCCACCAAATGGGTCACAACCTCCTCCACCAAACGGTTCCCAAGCTTCTCAACAACAAAGCAGAGGAAAACGGCAAGTCGGACCACTTAGCGACTCTCTTCCACCACCACCAAAGGGTTCCCAACCACCTCCACCCGTTAATGACGATTCTCTTTTCTCTCTCAAGGTCAGACAACTTATGGTCAACTTTGACACATTTCTTTGAAATCGTTTATTTTATATTTTTGAGTTATTAAAGATAAAGTTGCCTGTCGGCTATCGGCAGGTTTAAATATTCGAAACATTTTTAACATCTTTTGTCCCCAAGTGAACCTCTCTTTGATCTATCTTTTTGCCTCAGAGGCACCTTTTTGAATACTTAATTGAAATTTTCCTCCCAAAGAAATATTTTCTCCGAAATTCTTTGAAAATTCGCCCTTTTCTCACTCTGTCGGAGTCTAGATTTGAAAACTACTACTCGACCAAGCCCAGAAAATAATCCTCTTATAAACGAACACTAGGTTCCGACATCCTCCCACTATAGCCGCCATGTAAAAAGGCACAATATTGATGTTCTGTTACAGAACATAGGGTGCAGTTACTGGATTTGGACTATTCAGGTGTTTTTATACTCGACCCACTATTTTATATTAGTTTCTTATTGAAAACAATGATGTTTTGTGATTAACATCAGTTCAGCTACAGATATTTTATTAAATGTTTCATGGCGGCCATAGTGGGAGGATGTCGGAATCTAGTGGTCGTTTTTAAGAGGATTATTTTCTGGACTCGGTGTCTAGTAGTTTTCAAACCTAGACTTCGACAGGGTGAGAAAAGGGGGAATTTTCAAAGAATTTCGGAAAAAATATTTATTACCGTAAATATTCTAAAATAAACCCATGGGCTTATTTTTTTCAAACTCCCAAAAGGGTGGGCTTATTTTAGAGACTGGGCTTATTTTTTTCAAAGGTCCAAATAAATAATGTAAAAAAAACCAATTTTTGCAATTCATTTTCCAAAAAAGGTGATAAGTTGTGATTAAAAAATTGAAAATGCGATTTATTAGCCTATTTACAATTCATCAACTAATTCAACAAATAAATTTCATATAATTATACTCTTGGACTCATTTTTCAATATTATAAAGGGTGGGCTTATTTTAGAGACTGGGCTTATTTTAGAATATTTACGGTAGTTATGAAATTTAATCACTTATGGAATTTACCAGTCTCAATAAATGGTCTTTTTGAAAAAAATCGATTTGAAAAAAACAAAAAATTGGATAGAAATTGAAAAAATCCGAAAATTTGAACAAAAATTCGAAAAAATGGAAAAAATTTGTTTTTTATCGATAAAAATTGAAAATTATGTCGGAAACGTTTAAAAACCATAAAAATAGCTTCAGCATATATTCTTTCGCATCAAAGCGAGGTTGAAGGCGTTCGGTCTCCCGTCAATTATGAAATTTAATTTATTAAATTCCTATCACTTATGGAATTCAATTTATTAAATTTCATAAGTGATACTTGCTAAATTTTTTTGCAATCTAACCTCGATAGAACAGTTCCAAATACGACCCCACAGGGATGCCGAGAGAAAGTTTTTTGTATAATGACCTTATAACTTCCCGCTGCATCCCTGTGAGGTCGCATTTTAGATCTGTCGTATGTACTAATTTTAAGAATTTTTGTTTTTATTTCATACTGTATCTTTTGTCATTTACGTTATTTAAATTTTGTAAAAATATTTTTAGACATTATAATCCTTTCTATTTATTAACCAAATGTTTTCTCAGATGGACATTACGATGGCAATTCAATCCCATATTTCTACGATGATAATTCAATCCGATAAGCCGATGTCCATTTTTCCATTTAATCAAGTAACCGGTTGTTTTAATATGGAAGATTTTGAATTCGTCGAAGTAATCGATTGTAATCGCATTGTAAAGAAATTTATACATAAAAGCAGTGGAACTGAAGTCGCAATGAAGCTAATAAGAATTTCAACTAATCCGGAAAACGTACTAAAAAGGTTGAAAAAAGAAATCGAGTTATTACAACAACTTCCTAACATGGAAGAGACTATAGTGAAATTGTATGGAATGTGCTTTCATGACGGTGATGTTTGGCTTTGTCAAGAGTATTTTGAGATCTCACTTTTGGACTTGTGCACAAAAATACAAGACCAAGATAAACGATTTCCTGAAGAAATTATTGGACATGTTGCTGTTAGATTTATTGACATCCTTCTAACTTTTCATAACAATAATATTAGTTGCACTAATTTGAAACCTTCGAATATTTTTATTGAACAAAATGGTAATCTCAAATTCGATATTTTTGATCCAACAAAACAAGTTCTAACAAATCAAGATCCAACCAAACCAAGATCCAACAAACCAACTAAACAAGTGAACCAAAATTCGACCGAAATTTTTGAATCCTTCAATGATATTGATGAACAAAGATCAATAACATGGAGCTTAGGCATGATTTTATTTGAAATGTCATGCGGAAAAACACCTATAGCCTTGTTCGAGAAGAATACGAACTTTGAAAAAGTGACTAAAAACTACATTAACGAATTGCATCGCTTTATAATGAACTTGGACATGGAAGAGACTATACAATTTGCAATTGGAAGGAACTACTCGAATGATCTAAAACTTTTTATTAAAACATGTTTAGAAAAATCAGCGACTAGGACCTCAATCATCGAACTAGCTGAAATAGACTTTTATATAAAACACAAAGATTTATATGATATCAAGAATATGGAGAAGTTTATTTTGAAAGAAATTTTTCATAAGCAGGTGAAGAAGTTTCTTAGTCGAAATATTTTTTTGTTTTTTACACATCCAAAATTTACAATGTGTTCAACAAAATTCATGATTATTATAGGGTTAACAAAATGGATTTTTGATCATGAATTTAGGGAGGCCGAAAAAAATTTTTCTAAGCTGAAATCCTTAGATAACCTGACTGCTTTGAAAATCGATTTTTTCGAGATTATGAAAAATCTTCATAAAATTAACCCTATTAGGGGTTTTTCTATGCGAAAAATCGATGGCGATAGTTTTCTAGTCTTAAAGATGTTTTTCTGATCCTGATTTTTGAGTTGTTTCTTTCAAAAATTCAACGTTTCCCTGAATCATGGTCAAGGATTTTTTATCAATTTACACAACATTTTAGGAAATGTCACGAGATCGATTTCATTTTGGGTCCCCTGTTGATTACCAAAAATATAACAATGATGATAAAATTGGAGTCAGCTTAGCTCGAACTTCTAGAAAAACTCAATTTTCTTTTCGACCCGATGATGCAGTCCAGTTGGAAATATGTTGTCCAAAATCGTTGAAGAGAGAAGGATGTAAATCGGATCCACATTTTTGGTATTGTCAAGATTGCTATGAATGTTATTATTATTTTAAAAAACATTTGTACTGCAAATGTGGAGAGGCATCTGTATTCGATTTTGAATTTTGTTGCAATGATTCTGTTCATGGCCAAGATTTTGTTACTTTAGAACGATTTGAATTTCACAAAATTATTAGTGAAATCAAACCGATGAAAGATCTCAACATATTGCTTTTGGGAGAATCTGGGGTTGGGAAATCTACTTTTATTAATGGATTTGCTAATTATTTATCGTTTGAAAAAGCTGAAATGGTCCCAGAACCGATATGCCTTGCTCCTCAATTCAAGTTTACATCGAGACATGGTAACGAACTGAAAGATAATCTTATCAAAATCGAAAGAAATATTGAAAGAAAGCACGAATATCTAAAATCGAAAGACTATGGACCCGATGCTGCTATCGGTTATGTTTTTGTTACAAGAAATTTTCGACTTCATTTTATTGATACGCCTGGAGTAGAAGATATGAGAGGTGTAGACATAAATAAGAAGAAAATGTCTAATATTTTAAATTACTTAGCAAGCTATAATGAATTGCATGGAATATGTATTTTAATTCCACCAAACGTGAGCCGTCTTTCTACCTTCTTTGAATATTCCATTAACGAGCTTTTAGTTCAGTTACACAAAGACGTGGCTAAAAATATCATTTTTTGCTATACATGTGGAAGAAGTAACCTATTTCAAAAAGGTGATATTTCGAAAATACTAGAAACCGACTTAAATAACATCTTGACAAAACATGATATAAAAATTCCATTGACGGAAGAAAATCGTTATGTCATGGATAATGAAGCTGTTAGATATCTCGATGCAAAAAGAGAAGGAGTATTTTTTGATAAAGATGAAATCAGAATTGTTTCTAATAGTTGGAATTATTCACAGAAAGAAATTTTAAGACTGGTTAAATATATAACATCATTAAAACCATACAAGATGAAAGAAACGATTTCATTTAATAATTTGCGCTACACAATTAATCTTCTAGCAAAACCTTTAGCGGATATTTCGAGTAATATTGTCGACAACGTACAAGCATTAAAAGAAAAGAAACTAGAGTTACAAAAAATCGATGAATACAAGATCTTCAAATCAAGATCTTCAAAAAATCAAGATCTTCAAAAAATATTGTCTATCCCACAATTCGATATTGTTGCAGAATCACTTGAATATCCACGTACGGTTTGTACCGCACCCACATGCGTTCAATCACGACGGATCGAAACATCGAATGTATTTCAAACGATATATGCAACCATTTGTCATGATCATTGCTATTTAGATGGTATTGTGCCAAATAAATGCCCAAATCATGCACTTCGAAATTGCTCTGCAATGCAAGACAACGGTATTTGCAATGTATGTGGATGTTCCTATGATGTACATATGAATATTACATATGAGCAAAAAATTGTCCAAAAATTTATTACCTTCGAAGCTAATGTTGAACAGAGTAAAAATCGTAAAGAAGCAATTGAACAAGTGATCAAAATTATAAATGAACGTATATATGAGTATGAAGAAGAACAAAAAATCATCACCGAAACATGTGTTGATTTTGGATTATTTCTAAGAAAAAATACATCTTTAATGCCGTACAACGACGCCTATGAAGATTATATAAGTCATATAATCAAAGAAGAATCACAATGTGATATGTCGAATTTATCAGATATCGTAATTACATCGAAGAAATCGAAAATTGAAGTATTAAGAAAGAAATTAATCGAATACATCAAGCTAAAGATTGGAAATCCTATCGACTGCGATTTACAACCGGATCAAATTCAACAGAAGATTGTAAAGCTATTTTCTCTTCGATTAACTGGTCAAAACATCAAACAAATATTCGACAAAGCCAAGTCCGGTCAAGAAACGAGTCATAAATTTTCTGAAATCATATTTGAGCCCACTCAAAATGACATCGAAACATTTAATGAAGCTATACAGTTAAAAGATACGTTATACGCTCAACTTTCTCTAGCACCACGAAGAATCCCATTATCGATGCGTGATAAACTGAAGTACAAAGATGCAGTTCGGGTATCAAAGGCTGGGTTTAAGAAAACTCGGATTATTAATCATGAACAATTCATGGACAAGAAAAAGAAAAACGTGGGAGAATGAGGAAAACAAATTTTTTAATATTTAATTTATATTTCCGAGTAATAAAAAAGCTTCGGTATTAACCAAATTCATTTCTTGGAATTGATTCACCGTCAAACTCGAAAACAACGCTGACAAATTCACAATAACTGGTTGATTTGAAAATTGAAAACTTTCACCATTTTGAAAAACATGCTTCAATCTCACAAGAACCGTTTGAGGATCAAGTTGTTTCACAATCATCAAATTCGAACTCAAATTTTGTGATGTTTGGATATCAGAGAACTAAAAATCTTTTTTTAAAATAATTTTTAACATTTTTTCATACAGCCGTGGCATATTTCATACAGGGTGACTAGAAATAAACGGATTCCCTTGAAAAACGTGTTTTTTCGTTTTATTTTCAACATATTTTATTCAAAACATAACAATAATAACAAAAACAAATAAGAATGATTCAAAATGGCCACCATTCGCTTCAATAGATGCCTTCAGTCTCTTGGGAAAGTTGTCCACAATCTTAGCCAAGGTTTCAACAGTAATCTCATCCCATGCCTTGACTAATGCTCACTTCAACGATTCAATTGTCTTATGGGGTTTCGCACACGCTTTCTCTTCTAGAATACTTCACACTGCGTAATCGAGAGGGTTCAAATCCGGAGAACTGGGTGGCCATTCTCTCGTGATGAAATCCGGGCACTCTTCTCTCAGCATGTCTTGGTTTCAACGCTTTGTGACCTGGAGCCGAGTATTGTTGGAAGCACCATTCTTCGTCAACCAGATGCTCTTTTACCCACGGGAAAAAGTGTTCTTAGAGCATGTCCATGTAGACGTAGCGATTGATCATGACTCTTTACACGATTTTCAAGGGGTCCGTTTATTTCTAGTCACCCTGTAGTATAATTTTGGATTGAGTCGTATGAAGTTAGGCCAACGAATGGCTGGTTGTACATTTCCATGACAAGAGTTCGGTGGAGTTTCGCAGCAGTATCGGATGAGGAGTTGAAAAAAATCCAGTGTTTTCCACGAACTACCAAACCACGACCATCTGTTCCTGGTTATTTAGAGGTTCACCAAAACCGTCGTTGAAGAGAGCTAAAAGATTTAAAAATGAATAAATGAAATGATGTTGTACTGGGTGTCCCACTAGGTTGTTACCCTGATTGTTTTGTTATTATTTCAGTCTAGGAAACGAATTTTTTTATGGGTTTTTAAAATTTTTTAGCTGAGATATAGTGCGTTTCAATCAGTGTTTTCGCTGTTAACAGTTTAGAGCGCTTAAACTGTTCTGTTATTATTTTGTTCTGTTAACAAAACAAATTGAACTGTTCAATAAAAATAACAGAACAATTAAGAACAATTTGAACTGTTAACAGTTTGAAATAACAGTACAAAACAGTTTTCCAACTGTTCCTAAATCGTTCTACTTTGTATTGGAACAGAACATTTAGAACAGTTTTCGAACTGTTAACAGTATCCAATAACTGCCTAAACTGTTCTATTCTAAAGTAAAATCGCTCTGGAACATTTTCAGAACAAAACATGTTGCAGGGTAGAACAATTCGGAACAGTTTAAACTGTTATTGTTCTGTAATCGAGCTGTTAACATAACAGAAATGGAACTGTTCTATGGAACAGAACAGAACAACGAAAACACTGGTTTCAATAGGTAGGAAACGCCAGTCTTTTGACATTATCTCGGTTTCCTTAAAAGATTTTTCAATGGTTTTTTATTTTATAGCTGTGATATTTTGGAACAAGTTTCACAAAAAATTTTTCATACGTCACATTTAAGACAGTTTGTCTGAAAATTTTTAAATCATCCTTATAGAGGAAGTACCAAATTGAAATTTGAATTTTCTGGAAAATGTTTTAAAAATTACTACTATATACAGGACATACGAATATGTCTTGCTTTTGACTCACAACTTTGTTTTTGCTGAGATACACGCTCTGGAAGTTGAGACCTATAGGTTTAGAGCAACATGTGAGTGGAAACAGTAAAAGCACTATATCTCAGCGAAAATAAAATGTGTTTAAATAAACTTTCTTTAATTTTAGAGCACTTTTTTGGCCTACATTTGTGTAGTTTACAACTTTTTGATCAGAGCTAACCCCATAGAGCTACGGTCGTTTTATTGAATTTTAGGGGTTTTGAAAAAGGTATAAAATTTGCATAAATTCATCTCTAGAAAATCGTAGGTAAAAATGCAGCTAGGTTTGAAAACGGTTTTTGAAACTACGTGCTTAGATGCAATGTTTGGATAAAAAATTTCAAAAATCGACTTTGCCTCTGTACGACATAATTGTCCATCTTTATGCTAGTCTGTAATTCGCATATTACAGAAAAAAAATTTTCGGGGTTAAAATTTCGTGTTCTAAGAATAAAAGTACCCCTAAGCAAAAATTTTCACGAAATTTGGAAGAAAAAATAATTTTAACGCCCCAGGCGGGATTGAACTTGCATCTATATAACCCGAACTATTTCAACTATCCCTTGTCATATCATAGATATTTCAGCTACCTCTTGCCCATTTACGATGACGACGAATTTACGCGGCATCGTTGTGCCAGCACAACGATGCTCATCGGGTATGCACTGCTTTTTTGGGAGGAAATTCGTTGGCGTTTTCATTACAGCACTAGAACAGCTCTGCTCGTCCCAGCAA
Source organism: Acrobeloides obliquus (assembly GCA_034698545.1). Classification (NCBI taxonomy): domain Eukaryota; kingdom Metazoa; phylum Nematoda; class Chromadorea; order Rhabditida; family Cephalobidae; genus Acrobeloides; species Acrobeloides obliquus. Next base: position 9,691 of record JAQGBS010001631.1, read on the forward strand.
TCGTTCGTCTCGTCACAGAACCATTCAGCCACTATGCACTGCGTTGTATGCGCGCAGTTGATCATGGTTTGATTCAAATGGCGGAGCTCCGAGCATTTCTGTTTCGAGCAGCCCATTTCATCGCTAGCGTCACTGCAGTTTTTTCGGTTTCGAGTTTGAGATACACATGCCATGCTTGCATTTGAACTCGTTCTAGGCACATTCACAATTCAACTCGTCTTGGTGGTTTCGGCAATCGTTGTTCTTGTCGCATCTCTTCAACATGGGTATACACACGCCGTTGCCGCATGAAAAATAGCCTTTCCTAAAAATATAAATTTTCTTTTATAAGCGTCAGGTTTTGGAAAAAGTGAAAAAAATTTCAGTAAAACGTGCTAAAGCTAGAGAACGAACGGGTTTGAATTTGCCTGAATATTGACACGAAAACCCTGAATTTACATTCTTTAAAAATATGCTTAATTATTGGGTGTATTTAAAAAAACAAAGACGGCTAGACGTATTCTTTATAGCTAGATAGACGAACAAAACGACACCAAATTTCGCTTTTTTATTAATTTTTCGATTTTTGACGAATTTTTAGATTTTTTATAAATTGTTCAATTTTTTACAAATTTTGCAATTTTTGATGAGTTTGTCGAATTTTTCGATTTTTGATTTAGAAAAAAAAAATAAATATAGCGTTTTTTATAACTCGGTAACGAATAAAATGACACCAAAATGATAGAATTTGAAAAATGTTTTGGGTTATTGAAACGAAATCCTTGTTACACCTAAGATTTTTTCTACCCTTGTTTTTCGCGCCGACAGACGCGAAAAACATAGGAAAAAATTTTCATTTTTTAGATTTGAGGGGGAAGCTCGGTACTACTAAGGATTAGCGACTCCATTTAACGTGATTTTTTCAAAAAAATTTTTTTAGCCTTTTTTCTTTGAAAATGATCTCTTCTCTAGGGGTAACTTTATGCGGGAAATCTATTGCGCGCATTGACAAAACATGAAAACGAGTTTTTTCGAAAAATGAGCCGTATTCATAAGCATTTGAATAGGATGTGCTAATTTTTATCAACACACTTTGTGAGAGAATTTTCATCGGCTTAATCATAATATTTTTCTTTAAATTTTTCATCCACTATTAAACAAATATGAGTGATATTCTATACTTGTATTTCCCTATTATTTCCGGTGTGCTATATGAATTCCTTCACTGATGCGATTTTCATTTTTATATGTTTAAATTTGAGCGTTGACGTTTTTTGGGTTATCGGACACACTCATCAAAAAAATTTTCTTTTTTTCCGTTCACACTTAGTTTGTCAGAATCTGTTTTAACGCGAGAAAAGATCTCTTCATTCTTCGCAAAGGTCATAACTTAAACTTGATAAGGTTGATAATTAGAAGATTGATGGCCGAAGTTTCCCGCAATGAAAAATATAAATGGCCGTTTTTGGTGACTTCCTGCAGAGAGTTTTTTCTCTACAATCCTATCTAACCATTTTTAGTTTAAAAAAAATTTAAGATACGGAATCTAAACTTAAGAAAAAATGACACCCATCCAATTTGATAATTGTTTTGGGTTATTGAAACGAAAATTCTGATTCAGGGTTTTCGTTTCAAAACCCAAAACAATTATCAAATTGGGGGGAGACATTTTTAATAAAGACCTAAAGAAAAAATTTTGGGAATCGATTTCGACCCATCACTAGCACTTGCCCGGGGCACCCCCCCCCTCCCGTTGCTATCCACCATCAAAAATTATATTTTTGACGAATCGCGCAGGTTCTCGGTTTATTTTGCGACACCCCTTGTACTTCTATTATTTTGTTCTATTATGACATCAGGAATTCGTAATTCTCATGTCTTTTTTTTAGCTTCCTTAGTCATTGTTAAGATTGCTCGTTCTCCGCAAAACCTTTTATGTTGAATTAAGCCTATGACATATTGACAGCCTATCCGCGACTGTCTGTTGGTTTTCTAAGCGGACTCATTTTATTTGTTTATTTTTCTGGCCAGCGCCAAGTGGTCATTGCATGTCGTGTGACGGCTTAATCGCGACCTATCTTTAACCCGTAATTCAGGATTTCGCGTTACTTAACCGCCACGGCTTCTCTGTCCGGTCTCTTCACCTTGAATTCCTTTTGATTGTCTTAGTGTTTTGGCGGGCTTTTTAATTGGCTTTGTTGAAGAGTCGTTGACAAAAGTGCTAGAATCGTCCGGCTCTAACCGGATAACTTTCTCACTAAGATGAACGGATGAAGGCGCGATTTTTTCTATGGATAGCCTTTGTTCTATTCCTCAGGCTTTTTGGCGGAAAGTTTGCCTTCCAAAGACTTTCAATTATATAGATTTAGGCGTGGGAGAGCCCTGTAGTCGAATGGATTTAAATCCGATTACACGTGAAGGAGCACATGAATTTTTGCATAATTGGTATGCGCGAAGAAGAATGCGCCCTCCTCCACTACTTTTGAAGAAAAAAAGATTAGTCAGTTCATATCGTTACGGTTTTTAAGGGGCCAGTCCGATCGGAAAAAAGTTGCTCAAAAAGTTGATATTCGAAAAAATCATAAAAATTGAGCATTTTTTACACCATGTTCTGTTGTAGTTTTTGAGATAATTGCGTTTGAAATTGTTCATGTTTTCGTTGTAATACGCAAACTTTTTTGAATTTTTAAATAGATTTTTTAAATTTTCATAAAATGAACATTGTAACAGTTTTTTATAGCTAAATGAGACGAACAAAATGACACCAAAATTATTGAAATTGAAAATTGTTTTGGGTTATTGAAACCAAAACATGAATCAGAATTTTCGTTTCAATAATCCAAAACAATTTTCAAATTGGATAATTTTCGTGTCATTTTGCTCGTCTCATTTAGCTATAAAAAACTGCTACAATGTTCATTTTATGAAAATTTAAAAAATCGATTTTTCCGCTAAAATTTTTTTAATTTTGTGTATTACAACGAAAACATGTACACCAATTCAAAAATTCAGACGCAATTATCTCGAAAATTACAACGATTCAGGACGTGCCATAAAAACAAAAAATGCTCAAGTTTTTATGATTTTTCCGAATATCAACTTTTTTCCGTCCGAATTGGTCCTTTAATACTTCATTTGTTTTGGTGAATGCGTCTACTAATCTTTTTGGGAGACAATTTAATATAAATGAAAGATTGTAGGATTAACAACATTTTAAAAAAGCTTAGCAGCGTAAAGATGCCGCTATAAGACGCTGTCTCATCAACTGATTTGTTTATTCAATTTAAGTCTTAATGCATATGCTGGCAAATATTGTTGAGATAGGGTCGTCAAATTGGATGCCAATTTTTCATGTAACAGATTATTCGTCTTAGATTCTTTTTTCACAATTTTTTGTACATTTTTGGCAACTTTTTTGACAACACAGCCTAATAATTTTATTTGTCTAAACATGGATCGTTTTATAAAAGAAATATTGTTGTAAATCACTATGGCTGAAATTTCTCGCAGACCTCAGGCTGCGCACCTTTGTGTTTGTTTCATACGCTAGGACAAACTCAAAAAAGTTTTTTCAGTATAATTTTTTAAGCACCTACAGTCGACTCTCGCTTTAAGCCCTCCCCTCCCCCCCCCCACCAATTCGCTTTAAGCAGCCCCCCCCCCGCTTGAGGGGGACTGCATTTTGCGACCATTTGGGAGAAAAATTTTTATAAAAATGACCCTATTGGGGGTAATTTTATGCAAAAAATCGATTGCACTTACTCCTGAAGCGTAAAAACATCACCTTGACCAAGTTTGCGTGAAAAATTGCCTATTTTTCGCCTTTTTTCATCTTTTTTCGCGAACATTTTTCACCTTTTTCAAAATGACTTTATTGGGGGTAATATTACGCGAGAAATTGATTGCACTTCTGAAGCGTAAAAACGCCATCTTGGCCAAGTTTTAATGAAAAATTGACTTTTTCGCCTTTTTTCATCGCTTCTTTTCGCCCATTCTCATCTGCAACCCGACATTTTTAGCAAGATTAGAAGTATTATAAAAAGGAGAAGATTTCTAAAGAGCACTATGATTTCCATATGAATGCAATTAGAACCGCCCCTGGCGACTCTGAATCCGAATCGGGCTAAAAGTGGCGCTCGTACCGGTTCTGGGCGAAGTGGTACGGCGCCTCTACCGGCGAAGTGATTCGTTCATTATCCACAAAACCGGACTTATCAGGTATCTTTGGGGTGCCAGGGCATGAAAACTTGGTCAAGATGGCCTTTTTATGCTTCGGGAGTGCACGCAATCGATTTCTCGCATCAAATTACCCCCAATAGGGTCATTTTTACGAAAAAATTTTTTCTCATAAGTCATTTGGACCAAATGGTATCAAAATGCACCCCTTTTTCTTTTTTTTCTAATTTTTTTGTTGATAATAATTGAAATAAGATTTTGAGGATAGGTTTTTGTGTTGCATATTTTCGAACATAAATTATTTATCTCGTTTTTTGTTGGCCCGTTCGTCCTTTCCATTTGACACACACCACCGATAGGCGGCGAAGAAAAGCGGAAGAAGGGAATATGGACTCGATTGAATATATATGAAATGGCTTACGGAATGAGATAAGCCGAAAATCTCGACTGGTGTTATTTTCCCTTTGTCTATTTTCCTTGACCTCAATCGGATTCCGTAAATTTCTGTATAGGTGTAATTTAAACTCAATTTTTCGTGAAACATTTTTGCTACATGTTATTTTTTTAATATTTAAAATTATTGATACTACTCAACATTAGCTACCGTAAACCACAGGGCTATTTTTCCGAAAATTTTTTTCTAAAAAACTTCGTTTTTCGATACGGGGAATCCAAAAAACGCACTCCCGATGTATGAAAATTTTTTCTTGTCCTTATATCCACTAGCACCTTGGCTCAAAATGGGTTTTTAATATCAAATTGATGTCAATTTGGCCTGAAATTTTGTAATCGGGGGTTTTCGGCTATGGCGAATCGATTGGCGATGATTTTGTGAGCCAAAAATCGAAGGCCATGCTGTTTACAACCTCCTAACCAATACTAAAATCGTTGGAAGCCCGAAATTGAGAATCTAGAATTGTGATATTTTTGTGTTATTTTAATAATTTCATGTCTCTTATTGTACTTTAAATTACACTGTTTTGTCTTATACAGTGAAACCTCGATTTAGCGCCCTTTTTCGGAGGAGCGCCAAATCGAGTTTTAGGGGGAGGAGCGCTAAATTGAGGTTTACTGTATTACCATGCTTATGGAGTGACAAATAAATCTTTATTATGAATGCGCATTGCCTTTTATCCTTTTTTATGAAACCTATATTTTTTTATAGAAAATCTTATGAAAAACATTTTTTCGGAAAAATAGCCCTGTCATTTGCGGCAGCCAATGCTTAGTTGTACCAAATTATTTATTTTAGTTATTCCATATATTTATTGAGCCTGCTTTCAATATGCTCAAATATCAAGT
>JAQGBS010001632.1:0-15144 GCA_034698545.1 Acrobeloides obliquus
GGCAAAAAACCTTGGCCCTCCTTATAAAGGAGGACCAAGGTTTTTTGCCGGTACTGTAAAAACGGAGTGTTTACATAGCATACATGGGCAGACCTTTTTCACCTGGGGTTGTGGGTCAGGGTTGGGGGGTTATGGAGGGGGACGTAGAATATGGGTCGGAAGGTCGACACAGTAGGATTAATAGTCGAAATGTACGTTGCTTAGCATGCGACCCCCCACCTCAATTTGGAGGGGGAGGGGGGTTGTACACGTGTGTTCACCTATGCCCCTACAGCACTGGTTGTATGAGCGAAAATGTGAAAAATGTTTGGCAACTTGACGAAAATTCAAGTCTTCATAACACAATTGGCAGCGCGTCACACCATATGCACATAACACGACGAGTTCGAATCCCAGCCCAAAACTTAAATTTCCCCATGGCAGATTGGCTAACGTTCTCGGCCTTCACTTATAGGGCGCAGATTCGAGTCCGCGCTCAAAAGTCTTTTTTTATATTTCGCCATCAAAATTCATGAAAATTTTTTGCATATCCAGATTTTTATGTGGGAGACACAATGGCGCTATTATTTTTTCCGAAAATTAAAATTTTTGCACTAGAAGGATTGAACTAGTTGGCCCAACGTTGCTTAACTTACCAGATCGGACGGGCGGCACTTTGAACCACTTGACTATCGGATTTTTTTCCCATTGGCAGCGGAAACGAGGCCGATCACGCTAACCAATCGGCCATGAGTCAAACCCCAAAACCATTATGATATAGTAATCATTTTGAAGCGCTCGGTGAGCTGAGTCGATTGGCGAAATTTTGTTTACATTTTGACTCTTGCCTGCACCCTCTTAAGCTTGAATTTCGTCAGTAACCAACATTTTTTACATTTTCATCCACTGTATATTACCTAAAGCGGCTCGCCGAATCTCTTCAAGAGTGCCCTTCTGTCCCATATTGTCTTTCAATAATTTTAAATTTTTTCGAATTTTTAGAAAAATGAATATAGTCATTGAAATCATTGAAAATATCAGAAAGAAATTTAAAGCAACTTTATATATAAGAGTCACAATAAAATTGGATGAGACTTTATGTGATACAAAAGATATAGCAATACTTAAGCCAATAACTAAAATATCATACCCTAAGCACCAGAAAAGTGCTTTTTTATGAAAAAATTCATCATAGCGATGAGGAAAATACATTTGAAAAAATCTATTAAATGCTAGCGGCAAGCCGGAAACTAACACAAGGTCATGAAGAGGATTCAAAAAATAAGGATGGAGAAAACTCATAAATAAATCAAATCCTGCCGAATGGAGAATATAGAACAAGCGATCAAGAATAATGACTAATAAGAAAAAGATAAAACACAACAGAGTATAATGGAAAACAAACCACTTGAAGTTTTCTTGAATTTCGCCGAAGAATGTGATCAGTAATATCGCAATACATAATATGATGATAATAAAGTTGGCGTAAGTATTGAAATACTGCATGAAGGTTACGTATAGCTCGCAAGATTGTTGTTGAAGTGAATCGAGTGGAATTTTCGAAATATTGTAGACACAAATAGTGTTTGGGTCCATTTTTGTGCTAAAATTGGAGAAAAATCGAAATGCTAAAAACGAGTTATATCGTTCGACTCAGCTCGCCGAGACGAGTAGAACGAATACAATAACATGGGGTTTTCTATCCCGAGCCCATGGTCGAGTGGATAAAGTAACAGATTTGCAGTTTACAGGATGCTCTAAAGTTCGTGTACACCCTAATTAATTTCATGAAAACTTTCTTCATGGCAAAAAACTTTTCATAAAAAAGTGATGTTCTTTAAAGTTGTTCGTTCTGATCTCAGGAACAACTTTGTGGAACATCACTTTTTTGTGAAAAATTTTCTGTCATGAAGAAAATTCTCATGAACGAACTTTAGGGATACTTTGTATAACAAAAAAAGAGAGAACATGTAAAACAAGGTCTCATATAGTCTGTTTCAACGGTCGGGCAAAAAAGTTGTATACGGCATAGCCAAGTGGACAAGGAAGCTGCCCATCCGATCTAGCAAATTAAGCAACGTTAGGCCCTCAGGTTGGATCCCGCGAGGGAAAAAGGAGCAAAAAATCGCATTTTTGAGACTTTTCGCTTCAATACACATATCATCCCTGAATCAGGGAAGCGTTTTTTCGCTTCGAAAATGTCAAATTCGGACCCCCACATTGTTTTTACACCTAGAGGGGTCATTTACAGAAATTTTCACGTGGGTGGTTCCCCTCCTATTGTGTAGTAGCTCCCAGTTTGTAGAAAAGAAAATCCCCAAAAGTTCAGCCTAATTTTTATTTTTCTCAATAAGTTTTATCAACAAGGAAATAAAGTAGAGGGGTTGTAAATAATTGGGTTCTAGTCGACATATGAGTCCAATAGATTTTTATGAGTCCCATTATTTTTTTATGAGTCCAATAAAAATATGTTGTGAAAAACATTCCCAAGAACCAGAATGGCAATTTAAGGAATTTTTGCTCCGCCCTTGATCCCCGATTTATGCAAAAAACGTAATTTTTCAATCACTTTTTCTACTACATGACTCCTTATACTCAATACAAAAGTTGTAGCCCGTGTTTCCAGCTTTCAAATGACACCAAGATCATCGAAAATGGGTTTAACCGTAAAAAGTTATAAACAAAATAATAAAGTGCAAAAAACCTGGGAAGTCCCAAATTGCTTAGTGGCCAAAATGGGCATTTTTTAAGATTCCTCACCACTTCAAATGCGACAATATGTTTCTTTTGTACCCAATTTTCATAATCCGAGCTCATTTTTTATAGCTCCGCGTGAAGTTCTAACTTTCGAGAGAAAATCGCTCATGGTCTCTTTCAAAAGAGTAATGAAAAAAGTTCTGCGCTTCGTAATATGACAAATTTACCTTTTTTTAAAGAGAGAACATGTAAAATAAGGTCGTATAGCGCAGTTAGATAGAGTACTGTTCTATAATCTAAAGACAACTGACTCCGCTACGATGGAGTTACTTAATAAGTTGCGAAGAAAAATTTAATAAAATCCTTAGTAACTATAGCAAATGTCTGAGGAAGTGGAGTTTTAAGAAAATTCCTCATGACGACTAATTCGAACCACTTAATTGAATTTATCCGAAATAATAATCACAAGGTTGTTTTAAAAATAGAAAAAGTTTTCAAGAAAAACAACCTTGTGATTATTATTTCGGATAAATTAAGTTAATGATTCGAGTTAATCGTCATGAGGAATTTAACACAATTTTATTTTTTGGCTAAAATTCGATTTTTGGATTAAAAAATCGCACAAACGATCCTCCGCATAAAATTTACCCAGCTATAGGTCATTTTTAGTTGACCTATAGCAGGGGTAATGTTTTATAGTTTTTTTAGTAAAAATTTCCTTTTTTAGGATTACGCAAAAATTATTAGCCAGAGCTGGGGATTAACCTGCACCGTTTTTGGAGCCCGCAAAATTTTTCAACAAAAAACCCATCAAATTCTTGTTCCCTTAATACCCTCCCCAGTACCAAAAATTATACAAATATATCACTTATTAAATGATGCAAAAACTATTTGACCCCGACGAAGATTGAACCAGAGCAGTATGACGCAGAAAAAAACTAATGATATATATTGACACGAAAATATGACTTATTCTTAAAAAGACCGATTGGATCGTATTCAGCAGACACTCTTAGGGGCCATCCATATATTATGTTATCATGTTGGGGGAGGGGGGGGGGGGTAAGCACTCACACAAAAAGTTGATAACGCTAGGCTAGGTTTAGGCATGTCTTAGGCTTGGATTTTGATAACGTTGGGAGGGGGGAGTCTAAATATTATCGTATGCCAAATTTGCATATCTTTGGCCGGTGTCAATGATGATTACTTTTTATAACTTGTGCATTCCTAGTCACCAGAATCTGTTTATATATTGTGTAGAATTCTGCACCTAACGTATTTTTGATACTTATATTAACTTGTTGTTGTTGTATTTTATGTTGATCTTTTAGTTGCATTTAAAAAAAGCTTTATGCATTTATTATGTTGCAGGGTGAGTCAAAAAAGTTTATTTTTATGATTTTTGGGGCCCGAAATTTTTTATTAAAAATGACACATATAGGGGTAATTTTATTTGGGAAATATATTGAGCTCATTCCCGAAGCATGAAAACGCTTCCTTGACCCTGATTCAGGAAATGGAGTTGGTGTGTTGACGCGAAAATCAAAAAATTTCTAGTTTCGTCCTGAAAGCATCCATCTGGGGATAATTTTATGCGGGGAATTGATTCCGCACATTTGCTAAACATGAAAAAATTATCTCGAGCATGATTCAAGGAATGGAGTTGGTGTACAGGCATAAAAAAGAAAAATTTTTGATTTTCGCGTCAATACACCGAACCCATTCCCTGAATCATAGTCAAGGAAGCGTTTTCATGCTTCGGGAATGCGCGCATTCGATTCCCCGGATAAAATTACCGTTATATGTGTCATTTTTAGTTTAAAAAATTTCCGGTACCAAAACATTTTTTCGGACCCGAAAAATCACAGAAATGCACTTTTTTGACTCACTCTGTAAATAAGATTAATAAAAACTTAAAAATTTGTATGTACAGGGTAATTTAAACAAGTGGATTTTTTGTGATTTTTACATGAACTCGGGATCCGAAAATTTTTTTCTAAAAATGCCGCCTCTAGAGATAATTTTATGCGATGAATCGATTGCACGCATTTCCAAAGCGCGAAAACGCTTCCATGACCCTGATTCAGGGAATGGATTTGATTTATTGACGTGAAAATGGTCATTTTTTAGCTGAATCAGGGTCAGGGAGTGTTTTGGCGTTTCGGGAATGCGCACAATCGATTATACGCATAAAATTACTCATATAGGCTCATTTTAGAAAAAAAATTTTGGGCCTCAAAATTCATGTAAAAAATACAAAAATCACTTTGTTGAATCACTCTGTAAATCCAAAATATACTTCTAATTAAAAACAAACCAGGAGCGTAGCTAAAAAAAATTCCGGATGGAGCTGAAAAATTTTTGTCGCCGCTATAGCCCCCCGGATTTGGGGGGGGCTATAAGCCCTCGTTAGCCCCCGGGGGTCTATGTTGTACTTATTTAGTGACAAGCGACAAGTTACAAAAATAAATGAAAAAAACCAACAAGTTGGTACATGAAATGTGATTAATGACAAGTGGCAAGTTCACTAAAAAATCGACAAGTTTGTCACTTATCATTTGTTAAAAAAATCTGGCTAAGTAAAAGAGGTAGATAGTTTTTTTCAAAAAGTGATAAGTGACAAGCTTGTCGCTTTTTTAGTGAACTGTAATTATCCACTTTTCATGTGCCAACTGTCGGTTTTTCCTTTTATTTTGTAACTTATCGCTTATCAGTTTTCACTAATCACTTGTCACTAATTAAGTACAACAATAGATCCCTGGCTACGACACTAAAAAAATTGTAAATTATTCTAAAGAATAGTTTGTGTTTGCAGAGAATTCCTTGATTGAACAACTCGCACCGTTGTTGTTTCCACATTGTTCGATTTAAAAATTTTCTTTAAGACCATTTTGTAGGATCGCAGGATTACATTTCGGTATGACTTCAAGATCAGCAAAAATATCAGAGTGTCGATAATCACGGCGAATCCATAAAACACATCACCCAATGGTATGATAAGTATTAGTAGGCTCATAAAAATATGACGAGATTCGTTATCGGACTGGATTTTAGGTCTGATTATCTGAATACTTAAGTTGATAGACATATTGATCAGCACCATCAAGGCTTGTATTAAACAGGCTAAAGCAAATTTTCATTTATACGGATTTGGGGGGGGGAAGCTTTTCCCTTCTTTGCGCCACCCCTCCCCCGTCCATAAATGAAAAAAGGAGTGTATACATAGTGAAACAAGAGGGGGTACTGTACCCCTTAACTTATTAGCGTGGGACAATTTTCACGGATAGAAGGATAACTTTTTATTTAATGGGTTCAGTACCACTCACCTTGAACACCTATGGGTGTATATATTTTTCGAAAATTTGCGCGGAGTGGGGTCGACCATTTTGCGCAGAGGGTGTCTACACCCCTTTTCATCTATGTCTCCTCCGCCTACAGGACTGGTTGTATGGACGAAAATGCGAAAAATGTGTTGCAACTTGACGAAAATTCAAGTATGCTCATACACGGCAGGCTCAAATCCCAGCTCAAAGCTTATGTTTCCAAAGGTCAAAATTAAACAAAATTTCGCCAATTGATTCAGCTCACCGAGCACTTCAAAACTGGTACCAGGGTCTGAAAAGGTGTTAGCACCCATCAGCACCAGTGCTTTTGGGTGCTAGCACCCAACTTTTCGTGCCCTGATTTTGACTCTTGCCTGCACCTTTTTCCTTTTTGATGTGCCGTAGAAGACTTGAATTTCGTCAGTATCAAAATTTTTTGCATTTTTATCCACTGTATATTACCTATAGCGGCTCGCCGAATCTCTTGAAGAGTGCTTTTCTGTCCCATATTCTCTTTTAATAATTTTAAATTTTTGCGAATTTTTAGAAGAATGAATATAGTCATTAAAATCATTGAAAACATCAGAAATAAATTTAAAACAATTTGAGATATAAGAGACACAATAAAATTGGATGAGACAAGAGAATATGATACAAGAGGCATAGCAAAATTTAAACAAACAACCAAAATATCATACCCTAAACACCAGAAAAGTGATTTTTTATGAAAAAATTCATCATAGTGATCAGGAAAATACATTTGAAAAAATCTACTAAATGCTAGCGGCAAGCCGGAAACTAACGCAAGATCATGAAGAGGATTCAAAAAATAGGTATGGAGAGAATTCATAAACAAGTCAAATTCTGTCGAATGGATAATATAGAACAAGAGATCAACAATAATAACTAACAAGAAAAAGACAAAATACAAAAGAGCATAATGAAAAACGAACCACATGAAGTTTTCGTGAAATCCGCCAAAGAGTGTGATCAGTAATATTGCCAAACATAATAGTACAATAATAAAGTTGGCATAAATATTGAAATACTGCATGAAAGTAACGTATAGCTCGCAAGATTGTTGTTGAATTGAATCGAGAGGAATTTTCGAAATATTGTAGATACAAATAGTGTTTGGGTCCATTTTTAAGGTTTTTTATGCTAAAATTGGAGGAAGATCCAAATTTTATAAAATGAGTTATGCCGTTCGACTGGCGGTGCGACGGATGAGGACGAGCACTTTTTTTAAAAGAGAGAACATGTAAAATAAAGTCGCATAGCGCAGTTGGATAGAGTACTGACCTTTAAGTTAATGACAACTGACTCCGCTAGAATGGAGCTACGTAATAAATTGTGAAGAAAAATTTAATAAAATCGCTTCAAATAGAGCAATGCCTGAGGAGATGAAGTTTTAAGTAAATTCCTCATGCGACTAATTCGAATCACTTAATTTATCCGCAATAATAATCACAAAGTTGTTTTATAAATAGAGAAAATTTTAAAGAAAAAGTTTATAGACTCATTTTTATGGCAAGATTCAAAAAAGCTGGGAGTGCATGGCCGAATGGATAGGATGCACGGGGCTGACCAAAGAGTACAAAAAGTTCTAATGGATGAAATTTGTTACAGAAAGTTTTTGTTAATGCCGAATATATGTTTATCAAAAGAAAAAAATTCGCATATTGTAAAACAAAAAACTCAACTTGGCAAAATTTTCCTAAATACCCAAAAACAGCAAAATTTTAATCCTTGACGCATTATTACGGTACTTTATAAAATCTCGACAGTTACCCCAAAACAAAACCAGGAGTGTTAAAAGAAAGATTTGATCGAGCTAAAGTTAATTTTTTTGTTGCTTATATAACAAGGTAAATTAATAATCTTGTTTTAATTTGCATTTTCGCCCCTCTGTAATGATTGTATTACTATATGGGTGGTGCAATGCGAAAAGCCATGACATGAGATAGAAATTTCGTCCTTGGAGGACGAACCCGCGCCATTAACATGAATGGCCAGTGTCCTATCCATTTGACCATGCGCGACTAGATCGCCATATTACAGAGTTTGGTGTGTAAATTGTATTATCATATAAATATCAATATTTTTTATTATTATATACAGTGGATTCTCGATAGTACGGTTTCCCAAAATCAAAATTTCAGAAAATCATATCTCCATCAATTTTAATACTATTTTTTTCGTTAACCACATTTTCCTTAAAATCTTATATAGAATTTTAGGGAAAATGTGGTTAACGAAAAGAATAGCATTAAAATTGGCGGAGATATGATTTTTTTAAATTTTGATTTTGGGGAACCGTACTATCAAGAATCCACTGTATATGGATATAACTGAGTCTCTTTCAGCTCCATACATTTTATGTTACATATAAATCTGACTTCGGGTGTAGAAACTATTTCTTCACGGCAGTCAGCTTTTTCAACTTTGGAACTTTCTTTGCCGATGTAAAGAGAGCATTTTCCCAAAATCATAAGAGGGGGGGGGGAAGAGAGAAATTTGCCTTGGCCATACAGTAAATATTTCAAACTTGATTTCTTCGATTTTGCCCAAACATACATCAATTTTTTACCCATAGTGGGAGTACTAAAAAGCCGCAAAAAATTTTTCCCATAGACATTCCTATGAGGAGATAGAGTTCAAAATGTGGTTTTTAGGGTCAAAATTAGGATTCATAGATACCATCGTAACTTTTTATGATTAAAATATTTTTTGCTAAATCTTTTTGCATTTAATAGAGGGTGAAAAGATGTAAATTATGGTATATTAACTTTGGCCTTAGACCTTTATCTTTATGGCTAAAAACGTCTTACAAAAATATATCATTTTGTCATTTTTGTAAGACGATTTCAGCCATAAAGATAAAGGTCTAAGGCCAAAGTTAATATACCATAATTTGCGTCTTTTCACCCTCTATTAAATGCAAAAAGATTTAGCAAAAAATATTTTAATCATAAAAAGTTATGATGGTATCTATGAATCCTAATTTTGACCCCAAAAACCACATTTTGAGCTCTATCTCCTCATAGGAATGTCTATGGGAAAAATTTTTTGCGGCTTTTTAGTACTCCCACTATGGGTAAAAAATTGATGTATGTTTGGGCAAAATCGAAGAAATCAAGTTCGAAATGTTTACTGTTAGCCTTGGCCTTAGCCTTAGGGCCAAGGCTAAGGGTAAACATTTATCACTAATCACTTTTCATGTGCCAACTTGTCGTTTTTTCCCTTTATTTTTGTGACTTCACTAATTAAGTACAACAATAGATCCTTAGCTACGCCATTGAAAAAAAAACTTGTAAATTATCCTAATGAACAGTTTGTGTTTGCAGAATATTTCTTGGTTCAAAAACTCGTCCCGTTGTTGCTTCCACATTGTTCGATTTAAAAATTTTCTTTAAGACTATTTTGTAGGATCGCAAGATTACATTTCGGTATGACTTCAAGATCAGCAAAAATATCAGAGTGTCTATAATCACGGCAAATCCATAAAACACAATACCCAATGGTATGATAAGTATTAGTAGGTCCACTAAAATATGACTAGATTCGTTATTGGATTGAATTTTAGGTCCGATTATCTCAGCACTTATGTTAATAGACATATTGATCAGCACCAATAAGGCTTGTATTAAACAGGCTAAAACAAATTTTTGTTTTTTTTAGTTGACATCATATAGCATCTAGGTATCTTGCTCCCCCTGTTCATATATGTCCAGTACTACCCACCTTGAACACCTATGAATGTATATTTTTAGA
This sequence comes from Acrobeloides obliquus, assembly GCA_034698545.1. NCBI lineage: Eukaryota > Metazoa > Nematoda > Chromadorea > Rhabditida > Cephalobidae > Acrobeloides > Acrobeloides obliquus. Next base: position 9,774 of record JAQGBS010001632.1, read on the forward strand.
AAATTTGAGCGGGAGGGGGTTGACTACTTTTGCGCAGAGAGTGTAGATCTATACCCCTTTTCACCTATGCCCCCTCCGCCTACACCACTGGTTGTATAGCCACATTGATTGTACGAACAAAAATGCGAAAAATGTGTTGGAAATTTGACGAAAATTCAAGTCTTCATAACACAATTGGCAGCGCGTCACACCATATGCACATAACACGGCGGGTTCAAATTCCAAAAAAAACTTTAAAATTTAAGAAAAACTTTAAAACTCAAAACTTAAGTTTCTCCATGGCCGATTGGCTAACGTTCTTGGCCTTCATTTATAGGGCGCGGGTTCGAGCCCGCGCTTAAAAGTCATTTTTTATATTTCGTCATCAAAATTCATAAAAATTTTTGCATATCCACATTTTTATGCGGGAGACACGATGGCGCTATTATTTTTCCATAAAAACTTTTGGGAAATCAAAAACTTTCAAAAAAATCTAAAACTTTTTTTCAATTTTTCCAAAATTTCATGGAAAAATAAAAGCGCCTTCATGTTCCCCGCTTCAAAATGTGGATATGCAAAAATTTTCATGAATTTTGACAACAAAATAAAAAATGACTTTTGGGCTCGTGATCGAACCCGCGCTCTATGAGTGAACGTTAACCAATCGGCTATGGATAAAGCTATAAAACCTTATTATATGGTAATCGTTTTGAAGTGCTCGGTGAGCTGAGTCGATTGGCGAAATTTTGTTTACATTTTGACTCTGCACCTGTCTTGTTCCTGGAAAACGCCTCTAATACCTGGGAGCGGGTTCCTAGAGGTTATAATGATAAAAACCTACCGTAAAAATTCTAATATAGCCCCATCTTCTAATAGAACCCCACTTTCTAATAGAACCCCACTGTTTTGACCAATTGAAAAATATTGCCCCATAGGGTTGTATTAGAATTTTTACGGTATACTATAAAACCTTTATTCTTGATAACATAGCACAATGAATCTCAGATTACCAAGGGACCCCGTATGTGGCTTTGGAGCCTCTTTTATTTCCAACCTTTTAGGTGGCAGGGCTGACATTATAGGATGACATAAGTGACACCTAGGTTATACTCAGGTGACAAGCGTGCCACATAAGTGACAAGAGTGACCGAATCTGTCACCTTTGTCCTTAATCAATTATTTGTCCCGTTTGGTGTGACAAATATGGCACATGTCATATTGTTACATTAACATAAACGACTTTTCTCGCCAATACAGCACCTTTTTCCTCTTTGGTGCGCCGTAGAAGGCTTGAATTTCGTCAGTGACCAACATTTGTTGCATTTTCATCCACTGTATATTACCTATAGCGGCTCGCCGAATTTCTTTAAGAGTGCTTTTCTGTCCCATATTCTGTTTCAATAATTTTAAATTCTTTCGAATTTTTAGAAAAATGAATATAGTCATTAAAATCATTGAAAACATCAGAAATAAATTTAAAGCCATTTGAGATATAAGAGACACAATAAAACTGAATGAGACAAGAGAATATGATACAAAAGGCATAGCAAAATTTAAGCCAACAATCAAAATATCATACCCTAAACACCAGAAAAGTGATTTTTTATAAAAAAATTTCTCATAGCGATCAGGAAAATACATTTGAAAAAATCTATTAAATGCTAGCGGCAAGCCGGAAACTAACGCAAGATCATGAAGAGATTGCAACAAATAGATACGGAAAAAATTCATAAACAAATCAAATTCTGTCAAATGGAGAATATCGAGCAAGTAATCATGAATAAAGTTTAGTAAGAAAAAAACAAAATATAAAAGAGCATAATGGAAAACGAACCACTTGAAGTTTTCTTGAATTTTGCCAAAGAGTGTGATCAATAATATCGCAAAACATAATATTATGATAGTAAAGTTGATATAGATATTGAAATGCGTTAAATTAACGTATAGCTCGAAAGTTTGTTGTTGAAGTGAATCGAGTGGAATTTTCGAAATATTGTAGATACAAAGAGTGTGTGGGTCCATTTTTAATAACCCGGATATAGTCTCACGACGGTTTTTTGTGCTAAAATTGAAGGAAAATCGAAATTTTAAAAATGATTTATACCGTTCAACTTACAAGGGACCGTGCAGAACTGTCAACTTTGAATTTTTTTCATTCGTAGCTCAAAAGTATAAGAAAAATTAGCTGGGTTTAAAAATAATAGACTTTTTTTCCTATGCGGCCTTATGAGAGTCGAAAAATTGCAACAAAAAATGCTAAATGCAAAAAGAAGATTATGTATATGAGAAAAATTCTATCTAAATTTACCATTTAAGAGTAGTATGTGAATTTTAGTTTAATAATGACAAATATTAACAATTCGATCCAACTTACATAAAGTGCTAGAAAATCTCTTTTAAGCGATAGTTAAAATAAGCATCACATTAATTGTATATTATTATTTGGGAACTATTAAACGTTTTTACTTCCTTGTTATGTATGTAATTTTAGAAATAAATATACATTAATAATATACCCTTAAATATTAAACGCGCTATGTGTGTCTGTTTGTGCTATCTCCGTCACCTTAAGTCCAATTCCGTCACGGCTTATACTAATCGAGGCACTAGGCGTTTGGTTATGGTTACCGATCCTAAATTCAAAATTATTCAAATTTCCATTGGTTGACAAAATTTCTACTTTCGACACACGACTATTTAATTTTTATATCTTACATTGTCATGTTTTGAAATTTCAAAAATGGTAATGGCAATTTTGAATTTATAAACGGTAACCGTAACCAAATGCCTAGTGCCCTAATCGATAGGGCTCGGTGAGAGAAAAAACACCAAAATCATGGGGATACCCTTCAAGAAAAATTTTTAGCCCCATATCATGTTTTACGTAAGTCTTATATTTGAAATTTAATATTGTCTATTAAGAAGCCCTTATGACCGAGTGGTGAAGACTGTCAACTCGTAGAAATTGCCCTCAAGTTCGATTCCCAGCAGGATCCAAAAGATTTTATCCTTGACAAAGAAAATTCATACAACAATTTAAAAATATATTTGAAAAATTTTTACAAATAGAAGCTCGTAAGTACACGAAAGCGCTCGGAAGCAATCGGAGAAGGGCGGATAACTTAGTGTTCGGATCAAAAAATCTCCCCTCCGAGCAACATTGGGCCAACGTTGATATTTTCAGTTTAACTCCCATCCGTTTCTTTGTGTCCCAATTTGTTTAAAATTTTTGCTTATGGGTACTTTATATGAGAAACACGTTGGTAAAGTTATTTTTTCAAAAAACCTTATGAAAACATTTTTTTTAAACTTTTTCGAATAACACCTAATTTCATAAAAAAGTTGTCAAAAATAGCGTTTTTATAAGTTTTTTTTTGAAAAAATAAGTTTATCAACGTATTCCTTACATAAAAATATACAGAGTGGGTCAAAAAAGTGGATTTTTGTAATTTTTGGAGTCTGAAAATTTATTTGCTTAAGAGTAATTTTATGTGAGGAATCGATTGTGCGCATTCCCGAATTCTGAAAATGCTTTCCTGGGCCTGATTCAGGGAAAAAATTGGGTTTTTGAAATTGCAAAAAACGACGAATTTTGCTTCAAAAACTCAATTTTTCCTTGAATCAGGGTCAGGGAAGCGTTTTCACAATTTGGAAGTGCGCGCAATCAATTTTCCACATGAAATTACCCCTAGAGGAGTCATTTTTAGAACAATGCATTCTCAAGTCCCAAAAAACCACTTTTTTGGCCCACCCTGTACATATGCAAAAATTTTATCGAATTCGGACACATGGGGGCGGATGGAGATTGAACTTACGATAGTCCATTTGACCCAACGTTGCTTATCTTGCCAGATCGGACAGGATGCCAACTTTAGATTTTGAATTTTGGGTCTAGCTTTTTTTATAGTTGAAGCTGAAACGGACTATAGTTAGCGTGTAAATTTTATTATCATATAATTGTGAAAAAAATTAACGTTTTCATGGAAATCCGCAATGCACCTCTAATGAAATCTCTTCCAATCTACACTTTCCCGTTCTCCATATATACCATTTTCCTTGCTCATCTTGCTCAGTATTATAAGTGAAGAATCGAATGCATCTATGATTGTTATTAGGGTGCTTGGATATAACCGAGTCTCTGTCAGCTCCTTCACATTTTATGTTACATATGGATCTAACATCGGTTTCAGAAACTATTTCTTCATGGCAATCAGCTTTTTCGGCTTGGGAACTTTCTTTGCCGATGTAAAGAGAACATTTTCCGGTATTTTTACCATCTCGGGAGGATTTGCACTCTAGTTCGCGGCGTTCTAAATTTAGGCCTTTTCAAAAATTCGAATAGTCCCAAATAGGGATTCCCTAAAGGGTGTATAAAAAACCGGAATTTGAGCGATTTTTCGATGCTTTTTCGGCCCGAAAATTTTTTTAAACATTAACCTAATAGGGGTAAATTTATGCGGGGAATCGATTTCACGCACTCCCGAAGCTTGAAAAGGCTTCCCTGACTCTGAATCAGGGAATCGGAATGTGTATATTGAAGGGAAAGTTAAAAGTTTTTTTAGATTTCTGATTTTCTGGGCGTAAATTTATATGGGGAATTGATTGCGCACATCCCCAAAACTTGAAAACGCTTTCCCTTCTGTTTTCTGATGCATTATTTTTTGCACTAAAGGATCAACATAAATGCTCACCCCACTTCACAGCTTGTGAATAATTAACAGGTTTTCTTTGTGGTACACTTTTAGCAAAAATTAAGCTCAAAATGAGAAATATTACAATTAGAGAATAACGAAACATGTTATAATATTTTCAAATATCCAAATGAAACAATATATAAATATAGGATACAAAATTTACAAACAAAAATTTTCAAAATATTGGGTTGTTTCATAAGTAATGTCGGCCCAAAAAATACATCGAAAATCGTCATTTTTCGTTCGTTTGCAATGGAATTTTTTTCAATAATGGGTAAGGGACTATCCAGATCGCAGTTGCACAACCCCGGTACCCCCAGTAAAATTTAAAAAATTTTTTTACCCGAGGTAGGTCATCGGTCTCCGGCGCGGGGGACCTCCTTCCAAAAAAAGGTCGTCAAACTGCAGAGGGGGGAGGGATGGACCATAAAAACAAAAATTTTAGACCGGAGTCTGTGTAACTGTGGTCCAGATATTAAGTTATAAATTTTTTTGGATTTTTAGATCACCCCTCCCTCAACGTTATCAAAAATGCACTGGCGTTATCAACTTTTTGTGGAGAGTGCTGACCCCCCCCCCCCCCATCCAACATGATAATATAATATCTGGATGGCCCCTAAGAGTGTATGCTGAATAAGATCCAATCGGTCTTTTTGAGAATAAGTCATATTTTCGTGTCAATATACAGACTTTTTCAA
>JAQGBS010001633.1:0-15136 GCA_034698545.1 Acrobeloides obliquus
GATAAGAGATGTTATTAAAAATTGGGTAAAAATATTTATATTTTCTTTAAAAATTGAGTAAAAATGTTTATATTTTCTTTATGGATGCTTTCAGGACGAAAATAGAAATTTTTTCGATTTTCGCGTCAATACACCGAATCCATTCCCTGAATCAGGGTCAAGAAAGCATTTTCATGCTTCGGGAATGTGCGTAATCGATTTTCCGCATAAAATTACCCCTATATGGGTCATTTCAGTAAAAATTTTCCGGCCGCAAAAATGGCAGTATAACTTTTCGTACAATTGTGGTTCGTGAAAACTACTTAGACTTATCGTACGAACTGTCGTTGCCTGATTATCAATAAAATCCGTTTATTGACACGAAAAAAATTTAAACCAAAACGGATTGATAATCAGGCAACGAAAAGTTTGTACAAAGGGTTCGTACGAAAAGTTCGTATGAACCACAATTGTACGAAAAGTTATACTGACCCAAAATGTACTTTTTTACTCAGCCTGTAAAAAGGGAGCAAAAATGTCAAAAAGGGAAATTTGGGCCCCTTTGGGAGTGTTGTAACATCCCTACTGTTACAACGCTCCTCAAAAATTCATTGAAGAAAAAAATTTGCATAGTATATTGTTTACCTCAAACAAATCCATAAAATAACCCATCTACCCCACATTTTCCAAAAATGACTCAAATCAAAGCATGAAAACACAACTGAAACTGCTTAGATCCGAATTGTTGATGTCTGACACCTCTTTCCATCGAATAAGGCCTTTATCAACCGGATCAGTAGACTCTCCGACTGTGCAAAACCATTTTTAGGATATACAGGGTGGCCCATTCAAGTGTCCGACATCAATTGGATTTGGACTTATCTCGGGAACCATAACGAATTTTTTATGCAATTTTTTTAAAAACGAGGCGACTTTCGCCAAAAAATACAAGTTCCTAATATTTTATTTTTGCTCCTTACAATATTTTGTTTTAGGAAAACAACACCCTTAACAATCGAAATTTTCAAAAATTTTCGCGGATTCTGAAAGAGCATGGACCGGATTTTATTTACCTACAAAAAAAGTGTGTCGACACTTGCGTGTTGACCACCCTGTATTCGGCTCTTTATTTCTATAGAGACAAGGTCATTTTTTCCTATTAGAGAGGGGTATCGAATTTTTTGTTGCAAAGTATGCAAAAAATGAGATATTTGCGATTTTTTTCTTACACGAGAGTTAGGCGGTCGAAAATATCACCTCTGAGGGTTTTCCCCTTCCCTGAATCAGTGTCAGGAAAGCATTTGTCGTACGACACAAAATTCACTGTTGTGTCGCGACACGACGAAAGTATAAATGGCGCCTTAAAGGGGGCGTGTGAATCCTGTTCGTATCGGGTCAAACAAAATTCTTGATTTTTTCGAACGAAACTCACCCTTTAGTGTCCACATATGCTCAGCGTGATGACGCTGTATCATGATGCGCGTCATGATACGTGTCATGACGCGCATCATAACGCTAAGCATATGTGAACACTAACGGCTGAGTTTCGTTCGAAAAAACCAAGAATTTTTTTTGATCCGATACGGACAGGATTCACACGCCCCTTTTAAGATAAAAGTGCAAGTATACTCGGAAGACTAGAAAGGGTCCTTCGAGATCTCCGAAGATCTGCTTGCGATCTAACGACTGACTTTTCTCAACTGTCAAATTTAGCGGCCAGGCTTTTTTAGCTTTAACCGAAACGAACTATGCACGATTTTGAAGGGCGATGGGTCGAGTAGCTCGAAAAAGTTTTAAAAACTTACTTGTTATTTTTCAACTGAGCAGTTTCGGCGACATGTCCGAAGTGATATTTAGATATCAAAAAAGTGAATAGAACTGCTGCTAATAAAATCACCACAAATACAAATAATAACACTAGTAGATTATTTAAGCTGCATATAACACGACTCGACTTCGTATCACCCGGCTTGCGGACTCGTACTGAAGCGTCTGATTGCGAGGGGCTCATTGCACGGTGTCTGAGATGTGATGCTGGGTTGTTGTTGCTATTGCCGTTTTGTTGTGCCAAGGATTCCTGAATGAAAAGATTTTCGGCTGGTTTCATCATGCCTGAGGATGTATTAAAAGATTTTTTTGTTTAAAGAACAAGTCCGAGCGAAAAAAAGTTTTTGCTAATATTCGAAAAGTTCATAAAAAATGGAGCATTTTTTGTTTTTACAGCACGTTCTAAATCGCTATCGTTTTCGAGATAAATGCGTATGAAGTTGGCGATGTTTGAAATTTTGTGTATTACAACGAAAACATGTACCTGATAGTTTTCCTTATATCGAGAAGAAAATAATTCAAAATCTTTAAACATTTAGAAAAAAAATAAATACAGCATTTTTTATAACTCATCGAGACGAATAAAATGGCACCAAAATTATCGATTTTGAAAATTATTTTAGGTCATTGAAACGAAAACATGAATCAGGATTTTCGTTTCAATAACCCAAAATAATGTTCAAAATGGATAATTTTGGTGCCATTTTATTCGTCTCGATGAGTTATAAAAAATGCTGTATTTATTTTTTTAAATGTTTATGAATTTTGAATTATTTTCTTCTCAATATACAGAAAAACTATCAAGTACATTTTTTCGTTGTAATACACAAAATTTCAAAAATCGCCAACTTCATACGCATTTATCTCGAAAACGACAACGATTCAGAATTTATCGTAAAAACAAAAAATGCTCCATTTTTTATAAACTTTCCGAATATCAACAACAAATAGCGACTTTTTTCCGCTCGTAAGCGTCACTTGTACTTGTAAAAAATTTATAATTAGACTTATAAAGAAGCAAATTGAAAATAAAATTGCAAATGAATTTATAAGGTTGAGTCGATTTTACAAGTACTTGTAAAAAAATTTACAAATACAAGTACAAGTACAAGTGAAACTACAAGTACAAGCACAAGTACAAGGACCGGAGGAATAGGCCCGATATGTAACAATTTTAATAATAAGTGAAAGAAACACGCAAGAAAGAATGGTCTGAAAAAAGTTGGAGAGAAAAATTGATTAAAAAATATTTAGAAATTCATTGTTTAAAGCTTGAAAAGGAAAAAAAGTTGAATTAAAACGTATAGAAAAATTCAAACAATCATGTAGAATTTAAATCAAACTGTTTTCAAGACAACATAAAAATAATGAATCTTTTTTTCTCTTGTCCGCCAAATTCTCTATCGAGAATGATCAGCAATCACCTGGTCTCTTATGGGCACAAAATATAAAAAAAAGAAGATCACGAACCTGCAAAAACTGGTTCAAGATCGGAGATTGATAAATTTAGAAAGAAGTTCCATGTCTATGAATATCGAACAGTCCAGATTACAACATCGTGAAAAACGATGAACGAGATTTTCGACGACAAATGGGGTGACAGATAAATCTTAAAAGTTTAACAAGAAGAACTTGGTAGTGACGCGTTTGATTTTTTTTAGTCGGTCGGAAAAAACACTTCCCTGATTTAGGAAAGACCCGTGTATTGAAGCGAAAATCGCATTTTTGCGACTTTGCGCTTCAATATAAGGCTTTTCCTGAATCATTGTTTGGTATGAAAATACTAGAACCGACTCGTTTTAAACAATTTTCTATCTCCAAATTCGTAGGAAAAATTTTTCTCTTTGTTTATCTCAAAAAATATTTGAAAAACATATAATAAAATTGAACGAATCATTTTTTCCTTGTTATTTGGGACAATTGCTAGAATTTAAAGGTTAATATCCAAGCGAACGATGATCAATAAATAAAAATAGCTGGAAAATTTTTAGTCGACAAGAAAAATTAACAAAAAGCGATGATTCAATTTTATACTTCGTTTCCCTGGTAACGCTAAAAAATAAGTTAAGCACTAATTTGGTCGATTGCTGATCGTTCGATCTGACAAGTTAAGCAACGTTGGGCCTCCGTCGGGTATCAAACTTAATTTTAGCGATTCAAAAAAAGTTGCTAAAGCAAGCCCCCCTTAAAATTGCATGAAAAAAACTGTCCTACGATTATTTTTCGATTTTGACATCTGTGGAACCTTGTGTTATAAGATTCGATTTCCTCCAAGAGCAAAATGTTTTTGCACTTTTTTTGATTTTCAACCCATTTAGGTTTACTGAAAAAATAATGTCATAATCGAGTTCATGGGATGCGAAAACCTAAATGGGTTGCAAAAACACTTTGCCCCTAGCGGGGATCGGACCTTATAATACAAGGTTCCACAGAGATCAAAATCGAAAAATAATGATAGTTTTTTCATGCAATTTTAAGGGGGGTTTGCTTTAGCAACTTTTTTGAATCGTTACAATTAGATAGGGGGTCAAACCCGCCGGCCCCAACGTTGCTTAACTTGCTAGATCAAACGGTCTGGCAATCAACAACCAATCAAATTAGTGCTCAAGCGTTGCTCGAGGAAACGAAGTATAAAACAGTAAACAGAAATTAGACAAGCCTTAGCCTAAGCTTAAGCCTATGTCTAAGCCTATGACTAAGCTTAAGCCTTAGTCTAAGCCTTAGCCTATACCTAAGCCTTAGCCTACGCCTATGTCTAAGCTTAAGCTTTAGCCTTAACCTATGCCTTAGTCTTAGCTTAAACCTAAGCCTAGTAGATTAGATTATTTTCTTGAAAATTTGCAAAAAATTTTCGTTCATAATTTGTTTACCTTCATGAATGCTATCGCTCCATAATATCGATGAAAAGGATTAGGAGCTCTTTGTCGGTACATACAAGTATTTTTTTATACTTAAAGACTATAAATAAAATTTTGATGGTCAATAGTAAGTTTGACCTCTGAATGAATTGATCATTTCACAAACATTGAATGGCCAATATTTGACAAGATGGAAATGTTTTTAATCTCTTATCAAAATTTTAGACATTTTAAAAGGGGAGTAAACTTTAGAGCTGGATAGAAATTTTTTTTAATTTTTCTAAAAAGGACCCTATGGGAATTTTCCTATGAGAGAAACCGATAATAATAATTGTTTACCTGCATGAATGCCTTAGCCTATTCCTTAGCCTAAGCCCAAACCTAAGCTCAAGCCTATGCCTAAAACACACTCTGTAAAGATAGAAAAATTGAGTCGAACAAATTTTCACAGACCTTCCAAGCTAGAATATTTTTGTTTAAAATGTAAAATAAAAATTAACATCCTAGTAAACAAGATTAGCACACGGGTTGATAAGAAACTTGGAAAATAAAAACTGGAATTCATCGAGAATCTTGTGAATAACAAAACGGGTAGGCAAGAGATGCGCGCAATCATCCTTTTTCTGTTCGAATATAGACGCTTTTACCCTTAAAAATTTAGGGCTACTGCGTTACATAATCGGCTTTTGCGCATCGCTAGATTAGTAGATTTGAAGCAAACAACTAAGTTGCGCAAAAAAATATGCGAAAAATTTTTCGAAAAAGTTATAAAATGGGGATATAGGACTAGTTATCAAAAGTTTCGAGCAAAAAACAGGCCTATGAAATTCTCGGTACTCTTAATAAAGAGGGACCCAAAATAATGGAATTCAAAAAATTTTTTTCAAAATGATCCCTATAGGGGTAATTTTATGCGGGCAATCGATTGCGTGCATTGCTGAAGTGTGAAAATGCTACTCTGATTCAGGGAAGGACAATTGAAACGAAAATGATCAAAATTTAGAAGTTTTGCAGGAAAACAGGTTTTCTAGGAATCTTAGGCATAGACTTAATCTTAAACTTAGGTTTATGCATAGGCTTAGGCTAAGGCATATGTTAAGGCATAGGCTTAGGCTTAGGCTTAGGCTTAGGCTAAGGCACAGGCTTAGGCTTAAACTAAGGCTTTGGCTTAAGCTTAGGCTTAGGTTAAGGCACAGGCTTAGGCTTAGACTAAGGCTTAGGCTAAGGCACAGGCTTAGGCTTAGACTAAGGCTTAGGCTTAAACTAAGGCTTAGGCTAAGGCACAGGCTTAGGTTAGGCTTAGACTAAGGCTTAGGCTAAGGCACAGGCTTAGGCTTAGACTAAGGCTTAGGCTTAAACTAAGGCTTAGGCTAAGGCACAGGCTTAGGTTAGGCTTAGACTAAGGCTTAGGCTAAGGCATAGGCATAGGTTTAGACTTACAAGGGAACCACCAGGTATGTTACACCAGGAAAGGGAAAAGTTCGCAGGAAAAGTTAACTATCGAAAATTGGGATATTACTGTTTTTCGATGCGCTCTATCGATTGACGGTGGAATTTCTTTAAAATGCCTTAAGGAATTCAAATTTCCACAAGTTTTTCTTGGTAAAAAATCGATTGCGCGCATTCCCGAGGCGTGAAAATGCTTTGCTGGCCTTGAAGAAAAAAATCTAAGAAAACCTGTTTTTCTGCGAAATTTTGATCATTTTCTTTTCGATACATATATCGCCTATCCCTGAATCAGGGTCAGGAAAACATCACGTTATTTTGGGCCCCTCTCCTTCAAGAGTAACAAATTCTCAAATATAAGCCAAGATCGAAAATTTTAAGCGAGAAATGACTAATTTATATTGCTAATACTTGAAATAGGCGGACACTTCAAAAGCCAAACAACGGAAATGTCCGAAATAACACGTTGAGTTTTCACGGATGGACCAGTTTTTCCTACACTGTTAGACAAACACTTACAGTCGATGCTATGTTGTATAGTTCGGCCATGGCGATAAGTCCACGCCGGTCACTCAGGTCGATCTCTTCCATACGAGTGATAACTAATTTTGCACAAAAATTGCCGAACAAAGTAAAAAAATGGCAGTGTGATAAATGATCCTAAAATTGTATGGTGAGGAAAAAAGATCATATCATCGATAAATTGAGATTCGCTGAACTCCATTTTTCGACAACAAAACGATTAGTGAGAGTGTTTTTATTTCCAAATAATGTATAGGATTATTGGAGGTGAACATTTTTGGGAAGGTTTATAAAAAAGGATTATGTCGCGTTTATCGATAATAAAGTTTTAGAATTTATTGAAATGAGTTTTTTTGAGACGAAAATTGAATTTTACTCAAAAATCGAAATTTTTGCTTAAACATTGAATTTTTCTCAAAAATTGAATATTATTCAAAATCAAATTTTTTCCTCAAAATCGAATTTTGTCTCAAAAATTAAATTTTTAATCAAAAATCGAATTTTCTAAAAAACGAATTTTTGCTCAAAAATCGAAATTTTTCCTCAAAAATCGAATTTTGCTCAAAAATCGAAATTTTTGCTCAAAAATTGAATTTTTTTCTCAAAAATCGAATTTCGCTCAAAAATTAAAATTTCTGTTCAAAATCGAATTTTTTGCTCAAAAATTGAATTTTTGCTTTTAATATAAAATCGATACTAAAAGGCCAAATTTTAATTATGTTCATCAAGCGTCCCTCCCGAATCGTATGTGCAAATAAACATTTTCAGACAGCATCACCCTTCACAAAAAATGTTTTTAACGAAGCTAACTTAAAAATATCCAAATTTGTTTTGATTGGCAATTTATGATTAAAAACAAGATCAGAAAAACAATCCTACTACAGTTTGTGTATTACAACGAAAACATGTACACAAATTCAAAATTTTAAGCGCAATTTTCTTGAAAACTACATCGATTCAGAATATGCCGTAAAAACGTTATTGTGTATGCCGAATTTTCACTGCGTTCATGTTTTCGTTGTAATACACAAATTTCAAAAATAGCCAACTTCAAACGCGATTAGGTCTAAGCCTAGGTTTCGATTTCGCGAAATTTGAAATTCGAAAATTTCGTTTCGATTTCGACTCAGCACTAGGTTTTGTTCTATGTGCGAGAAATCGATTGCTTTATTGCCAAACATTGAAAGCACTTCTCTGACCCTGATTCAGGGAAGAGTGTGTGTATTGAAGCGAAAATAGGCTAATACAAAGTCAAGGAAGCATTTATAAGGTCTGAAAATGCATGCAATCGATTTCTCACATAGAAAAACCGGAGCTACTACATTAGGGGGGCTACTCACATGAAAAATTTTTTTTCTGGAAATAATCCCCTAGGGGTAAAAACATGCGGGAAATCCGAATTTGACATTTACGAAATGAAAAACGCTTCCCTGATCCAGGAAAGGCCTGTGTATCGAAGCGAAAAGTTGCAAAAATGCGATTTTTCGATTTCTTGCATAGAAAACCCCAACTAGGATTATTTTGGTGAAAATTAAATATTAAAAAATTTTTTTAAATCGCAAAAATTCGATTTGTTGGGCCACTCACGAAAAAATAAGGGATAGCCAAACCCCCGAGAGAAACCTACATACTAATACAATTTTTTTAAATAATCTCAAAATCTAAAAATACGGAGAAAATCCATAAAGTTAAAAAAAGCGCACAAAGTGGCATTAATATCAATCAATATTTTTCCCGCAAATGACTGGAGCGTTGCCCAAGACGAACGATGGCAAAAAACAGAGCACGTGCGGGGGTGACATCCACCCGGAGACCAACCGCACATATAGACTACACAACACTAATAATAAGACTCTAAAAGCCGCCAAAACATCCAAATACCAGTTATTAAATGAAGTTTTGAATCAACTCTTGAATAATTCATTTCCGTGTTCCAATGTGCAGATAAATGTGTAATGTCAAAAATTGACAAGTTTCGAGCTACTAACACAATAGGCAGGGTACACCCATGTGAAAATTTTTCGAAATTTTTTTTGGAAATGACCTCTCTAGAGGTAAAAATGTGCGGGAAATCAGAATTTGATATATTTTCGAAGCGAAAAAATGCTCCCTGATTCAGGAAAGGCGTATTGTATATTGAAGAGATAAGTCGCAAAAATGCGATTTTTGCCTAAAAACAACCCCTTTTGGGGTAAAAATGTGCGGGGAATCTGAATTTGACATTTATCAAATTCCTCGGATTCAACAAAAGCTGTATATCGACGCGAAAATTCGAGAAAATCATTTATTATTTGGATTAAGTTCTTGGTTAACTATAATAGTGCAAAAAGTGATTTTTCGCTTCAATGCTCCCTGATTCAGGGAAGCCTTTTTTGCTGATTCAAAATCACGTTTGCCATGGAACCTTATCGCAAATTACTCAGGGGGTCGTTTTTAGGCAAAAATCGCATTTTTTACAACTTTTTGCTTCAATACAAGACTTTTCCTGAATCAAGGAAGCGTTTTTTACCTCAAAAATGTTAAATTCGGATCCCAGAATGTTTTTACCCTGGTTTAGGCCTATATATTGAAACAAAAAGTCGAAAAATCGCATTTTTGCGACTTTTCGCTTCAATACACAGGCCTTCCTTGATTCAGGAAAGCGATTTTCGCTTCAAAAATGTTAAATTCGGATTCCCCGCATGTTTTTACCTCTAGAGGGATCATTTCCAGAAAACAATTTTCAAACAAATTTTTCACGTGGATGCCCCTCCCCCATTGTGTAGTCCACAAGTTTATTCGAAAAAATATAGATTTATTGAAAAAAGAAAGAATAGATATTTAAAAAATTTCGAAAGGATTCCAAGTTTTTTTTAATTTTAATTTTTTTTCAACAACAGATTAAAAGAATCGTGAAAAGAATACACCAAAGATGGTAATAGCGACAACAGATCCCATGGAAACAGTTTTCAACATAGCAGAATTAGGCCTTGGAGTAGTTGCGTTAGTTTGTGTGCTGTTAGTGACGACAATTGGACCTGGTGTTGTGGTTGTAGTCGTCGTAGGTGCAGCTGTTGGACCATATCCAATGCTTTGTAAAAGTTGTTGGAAAAAGGAGTAAATTGAAGAATCTAAAAGGAAATGAAATGAATTAATTTTTTTACATTTAGGGGATCAGTTCAGTGGGAAAACTGGTCCTCTAAAAGGCCAGTCCAGTGGGAAAAAAGTTTGCCATGTTTGTTAATATTCGGAAAGTTTATCAAAAATGGAGCATTTTTTGTTTTTACAGCATCTTCTGAATCGTTGTAGTTTTCGAGATAATTGCGTTTGAAAATTTTCATGTTTTCGTTGTAATACGCAAACTTTTTTGAATTTTTAAATCCATTTTGTACCGATTTTTAAAATTTTCATAAAATGAACATTTTAGCAACTTTTTATAGCTAAATGAGACGAACAAAATGACACCAAAATTATCCAATTTGGAAATTGTTTTGGGTTATTGAAACGAAAACCCTGAATCAGAATTTTTGTTTCAATAACCCAAAACCATGTTCAAATTGGATAATTTTCGTGTCATTCTGTTCGTCTTATTTAGCTATAAAAATTGCTACAATGTTCATTGTATGAGAATTTATAAAAATCGATACAAAATGGATTTAAAAATTCAAAAAATTTGTGTATTACAACGAAAACATGAATAATTTCAAACTCAATTCTCTCGAAAACTACAACGATTCAGGGCATGCCGTAAAAACAAAAAATGCTCCATTTTTCATGAACTTTCTGACTATACCAGTTCCGTTCTGTTTGGTGTTGTTGTTTATGGTACCACTAGTTTGGTTGTTGTTTGTGTTTCCACCATTTTGGTTGCTGTTTGTGTTTCCACCATTTTGGTTGCCATTGGACCCTTGTTGTGAGCCGAGATTACCATTTTGACTACTACTGCCGTATGAACCATCATTTTGTCTTTTAACAATATGTCTTCGGAAATTTTTGTTTAATCGTTCTATAAAGAGTTTTATAAATCTAATGTCTTAAAAAAACACACTTGCGCACCCGACTTTTTAGCACCCAGTTTTTGCGCTCATACGCATCTTAGGCAGGACTTATACTTCCATCGTGTCGCGACACATCGCGCGATTCATCGCAGAGCAATTACGTTTATAGTGCGAACAATATTTCCAATGTCATTTATAGTTGCTGTCGCGCGACAACCTGCGACGTCGCGGGACACGACAAAGGCCAAGTGGCAAAAAATTTGGCTCCAAGCGGGATTCGAACCCGCGATCTTGTGACCACTAAGCCGCTGCTTTGTCACTGCACTACCAAGGCTTGTTGATGGAAAAACGTCTTTTCAAACCAAGTATTATCGCGCTCGCGCGACAGACTATAAACGCCAACTTGCAACGCGTCGCGCGACACAAAAATGCACAGTCGTGTCGTAACTGAAGTATAAACGGTGCCTTACGCTTTATTGAAACATATTATCAAGAAATGTCTTTGTGTCTTGAGTATAACAACTTCCAGATTTTGATGCACGTAATGCCCAGCCTTGCTCTAATTCCACAACATCACCAGTTTCAATCATTCTACCCATTTCTTCAGCGATTGCTGGCACAGTCCTTCTCTGGACATTTGTGCCTCAGTATTTGCGTCCCTACGCATATGGCGGGTGCGCAAAGGTCGGGGCGCAATTATAGAGCACAAATATCGGGGCGCAAATGTGAAAATGCAAATGTCAGGTATGCATATGTAAGAGCGTAAAAGTCCCCCCACTCCAGGTGTACAGTGATACCTCGATTTAGTACCCTCCCCCCTAAAACTCGATTTAGCGCCCTCAGAAAAGGGCGCTAAATCGAAGTTTCACTGTATTTACAATTTTAAAATCTTACTAGCTTCAGAAATTTCTAAGGCTAAGTAAATACTAATAAGTACAATCAAAACTTTGAATGCAACCATTTTTCTGGACGACCTAAAAAATTCATATGATAAAAAGAGTCTCAACAGCCTAAAAATGAATCAATAAAGCCAAATCAGCCAACCAAGCCGCTTGAAGAAGAAGATTTTTCCATTATGAAGCTCTATTATCCAACAATCAAGCCCGTTTTGTGGATTGTGATGGTAGCGGAAAGGGTAGGACCAGCAGTTGAGCAAACAATTTCGATGAAACATACATCGAGCTGATTTTTTACGTGGTCGTTAAAAATAAGCAGACGAGAGGTTTTGACGAGAGGTGAAAACAACGATTTTGAAATCGTGTTGGAATTTTTATCAAACATCGTGAACTTGTGATATCGTGATCATAATTTATGACGCACATTTGTTGCCACAAAAGTGAAAACCCACTATATTTCAATCCGAGCTGAGTCACCCCAAAAAATTGCGTACAGCTCGCACCCCACTCCCGATATACTAATTTCCTTCAAAATGATCAAATTTTTTTAATTTTCAATCAGCAGGCACGTAATCAGGGTCTAGTTTCGGTGGGAGGGGGGGGGGGATCACCTCGATGAAAATCTTGAAAAATTTTTTTCACGTACACGCTTGCGTTCTACCAATCGTGTACACGTTTAATTTATCAAACCCGAACATGTAGTAATAGTTTCAACTAGTACGTTTCAAATATGTACTACACGTACACGTTTGATGGAACGTGTACTACACGTACGCGAATGGCAAAATTTTAACGTGTACTACACGTACATGATAGATTGTGTACGTGTACTATAAGTACATGTCCTATCAAACGTGTACGTGTAGTACACGTACACAATCTATCAAGTACTACACGTACATGTAGTACACGTTAAAATTTTACCATTCGCGTACGTGTACCACACGTACATGATAGATTGTGTACGTGTAGTACACGTGTACGTATAATCCAATAGCACTACCATTGTGCTACAGAGACCTACAACTGATATACCGTTAATACACCGTTAATTGGTAAATAATTAGCGGTGTATTTTTTACCTAGATTTTCACATTCTCGGCGTGGTTTAATCCGAGCTCCAAAAATGATCAAAATGAGAATTTTTTTATTAACAAATAAAATTCAAATAAATAATAGTAAATAAGTTTTATCGTTTCACAAGAGACGAAGATGGAAAAAGTGTCTGAGAGAAATTTTAAAAATCGGATATACAGGGTGTCCCAGTAGGTTGGGCGCGTTTTGTGATATGCGAATTTTTCAGTTTGAAATTTTTCAAGCAACTTTTCTCCGTCTTTCCAATAAGGTAGAGATTTGATTTTAACATTATCTGATAGTTTAATGATGCCCCAGCAAGATAAAAAAACCGTATCAAAAAATCTGAGCTCTCTCCTACAAAAAACTGCATTGAAAATGACTGTTGGATGACGAGAAGCCCTCAAATCAATGATAGTTCTAACCTACTGGGATACCCTGTACACAGGCCTAAACCTAAGATTAAGCCTTAGCCTAAGCCTAAGGTTAAGCCTTAGCCTATGCCTAAGCCTTAGCCTAAACCTAAGATTAAGCCTAAGCCTTAGCCTAAGCCTAAGCCTAAGCCTTAGCCTAAGCCTAAGCCTTAGCCTAAGCCTTAACCTATGCCTAAAACTAAGGATAAGCCTAAGCCTTAGTCTATGCCTTAGCCTAAGCCTAAGCCTTAGCCTATACCTTAGCCTAAGCCTAAACCTAAGCTTAAGATTAAGCCTTAGCCTAAGCCTATTATGTAGTAGTTCCAGCTTCGGGAGCGCGATTTTTGAATTCAGCGCATGAAATTACCCCTAAAATGGCCATTTTCAAAAAAAAATTTTTCGTCCTCTGTTCCGAACTAGTACCGTCGAGTTGATACCAAAACATTTTTCCATTTTCGTCCGCCGTGGTTTACTTTAAAAGTCTTCGCATAATTTTAGCTCTTTACCTAACTACGCCTAATTGTCTATTAGCGCTTGGAGTCCCGGATCGGGGTAATACCATTATAGTATTTGCGGGTAATACTGTTATAGCATTTGCGGGGAATACCGTTGTAGTGTTTTGCGCAAAATTTACAACTTGATTTTCTCCCAATAGATATTTTCCCACGAATTTCTTGTATAAATAATGAACATATAGCCGGTATGGCTTAACCATGTATAATAGAGTAGAAGCTTCAAAGAAACAATGCAGCGAAATAGGGAAAAACATAAATTGTCCATAAAAACTTCCCCGTGAATTGTGGGTGAAAAATATGTAGCCCCCAAATAGAAAAGGTATTAAAATCAACAAAATTCCTAGAGCACTTTGGACAATCAAGGTTTTCGTTAGCATGGTAAACAATTTCATGGTTGCTAGCGACATGTTGTTTTTGACACGCATAAACTGTCTTAGATAGAGATACAAAAGAACAGGTATGGAAATTGTGCAAAAAGAGAAAGCGCCGATAAAAATTATGGCTCCAACAAGAATTAAGTGATTGCATTGTTCCCAATCGCATCCACCGGTTGATGGCTCGAGTTTGATTACTTTTGCCATTATCGACTCTTGTTGGATAACATTTTCGCGGATAATCTCATGATTGAAGGGTGTAACCAGCCATGTTATTACAGGTGCTGAAAAAATTTTCGGTACTCTTAAATTTTACAAATTTTGAAGAATTTTTTTAAAATTTCAATCTTCGCTTTATTACTCACAAGGTCTACCCTGAATCAGGGTTTAATTTTTTGTGGGGAATTGATTGAATGCATTTTCGCAGAGTGAAAATGCTTTCCTGAGACTGATTCAGGGAAGGGGGATATGTGCATTGAAACGAAAATGAGCTTGTCAGCCTAGCTAGTATACTGGAGGGCTGGCAAGGTGGGGGACTTTTACGTCCATACATTTGCGCAACGACACTTGCGCATCCGATTTTTGAGCCGATATATGCGCCCCGAAATTAGCGCTCTATAATTGCGCAACGATATTTGCGCCCTAGCATATGTGCGCTAATAATTGCGCCCCGACATTTGCGCACCTGACTTGTGTGTGCGCCCTTTTCCGTTTTTTTAAATTTTCAACCTTTTTTAAAAAATATTTTACAAGTTGGTGCGCAAATTTCGGGGCACAAATATTGGGGCGCAAATGTCGGTGCGCAAATGTCGGGGCGCAATTATTAGCGCGCATATGTGGAGGCGCGAATGTCGAGGCGCAAATATCGTGGCGCATTTATTAACGCGCAAATGTCGTTGCGAAAATTTCGGGGCGCAAATGTCGAGGCATAATTATTAGCGCGCATATGCCAGGGGCACAATTATTAGCGCGCATATGTCGGAGGGAAGAGTCTTCATGCTTCGCGAATGCGCGCAACCGATTTCCCATCTAAAAAACTTGTTTTCCTGCGAAATTTCGAAATTTTGTTCATTTTCGTTTCAATACACATATTCCCCTTTCCTGAATCAGGGTCAGGAAAGTACTTTTCACGAACCAAAAAAGTTAAAATTTCTTACCACTTCCGATCGATAATGTAACACAAAGTGAAAATATAAAAGCTCTAGCAAATCTTGTAGCAGAAGTTATAATTTGGTAAATAGGCGAACTGTAATAA
>JAQGBS010001634.1:0-15135 GCA_034698545.1 Acrobeloides obliquus
TTTAAAGTATTATATTGAGAATTGTGTCCGACTAACTTCATCATTTGACGAATTTTTAGAAAAATTAAAAAAGAAAACATAAAAGTTCCGGCTAAAGATATTATAAATAAAATATACATAGCCAGGTCTATTTGGAAATGAAATACAAATGATAGTATAATAATCATAAATAAATCATAACCCAATATGCATAAAACTAGAATTTTCTTTTTTAAAAATCTCTCGTAAAAGTCTCGAAAATAAAGATAGAGAAATCGAGTCAATGCTAATGGAAATATCGAACACATTGATAATTCTATCGAGGCACCTGAGAATCTCAGGTCCTGAGATGTCGTAAAATATTATAGCAAAGCTATCGCTCGGAATTAGGTTTATGAATTCTGACACTATACAGACGATTAAATTGATAATCGCAGTGTTGAGTACGAACCATGTTGTATCGTCTTCGTTCTCTTTTCCGAATATAGAAATTATTATTATTAAAATTATAGGAATATACATTAAATGCGATAGGACAAAAATGAGTGTTGGTTCTAAAGCACCGATAAAATCGCATAAATCGGTTCCGTTCGGATTACACCACATATTACGATTTATAAGGAAATTTTAGAAAAAATTGACTTCTCAGATTTTTTCTGAAATTACAAGACGAGATATATTTTCGAGACCGTTCCTACTAGATTTTTAGACACGAATACATCATGATTAGAACGAATACGTATGAAGCCAATTTTCTTCCGAATATTTGTCTACAGACTAAAAACAGGTGGTATTTTGCAAAAAAAAGTCTAAACTAACCACGGTGTGACAAATTTGGAAAAAAAGTGGGAAAATGCCGCGATGGATTTGAAAGTTGCTCAGGGCCTCCACTAATTGCGTCTCGAAATTTTGGAAGCACTAATTCCACACTAATGGGGAGCACTAATTACAATTAGTGCTCATCTCGAGGATCTTATGCACTTCGCCCCCCTAAAATGTTTGTATTTATGCGAATTTGGGGGGGGGGCAACTGCACTGATCGGTGCAGTTCGGCCCAAAATTTTTTAAGAATGACCTTTCTTGGGATAATTTTGGTTGAAAAATCCAATAAACACTCAAAAAATCCAAAAAAATTTCCTTGACCGGAAAACCGTTTTGAGCAGTAATCAAATCAATCGCGACATTTTTACCATTTTTTGCAATTTTGTCACACCGTGTAGATTCGAGAAAATGAAAAATGAGATTGAAAAGAATGACTAATACAAGAAAATCACATTTCTTATTAGTAAAAGGAATCAATTTATTTTAATATTTATTATTCATAATCGACGGACCGAACGCCTACGGCGCTCAGGCAATAGGCCTTTGGTTACCATACGATTTTTCTTCAATATAAAAGTTTTTCATAAAAATTAATATTCTACAAAATTGTTTCCCATGATCTCAGGAATAACTTTTAGAGCATCACTTTTCATGAAAATCCTTGTGTGAAGTCGGTAACCAAAGGCCGGTAACCAAAACCCGGTAACCGTCGCCGTAACCAAAGGCCTAGTGCCGGCGCTCACGATGGCGGCCTTCGGTCTCGATAATTTGCCAGATGTGTCCGGTTCCAGCGAACAAATTTCGATGTAAAAGCCTTAGTGATGCGTCGAAATCGTAATTACAGAGTTCCGATTTCGCAAGATCGAAATCGGGGTCATAATTTCGAAATTCCATAGGAAATTGCCATTTTTAAGTTGAAAATGACGATTTTTGGCGAAAAATGATGAATTTTGATGAAAAATTGACAATTTTGAACACTTTTAGGGAAAATAATGGAAAAATTTTGGTGAAAAATCATAATGGGGGACCATTATGATTTTCAAAAAATTTTAGGCAAAAACATAATAAAGGGGACCCTTAAAGAGGAAGTAAACTTTGCAGCAGCATCTCGCCACCCTCGATAATTCGCTACTGTGGATCTGGTCCCCAGGGGTGGCGAATTATCGGAACTTATGCACTTCGGCCCCCCCCCCCAAATTTGGGGGGGGGGGGGTCCGAAGTGCATAAATTTCCAAAGGAACTTATGCACTTCGTTTGGGGGGGGGGCGAAGTGCATAAGTTCCGAATTATCGAGAGTCGACTGTACTTACGATTTGCAAAAGTGTAAATTTTTTGTACTAGTATGGTTGGCGCACTTAAAATTTTTCAATTTACTCACAAAAAATTTTCACCAAAATTTAAATTTTCTGAGAGCTTTCAGCTTTTGAAACGGCAATTTTTAAGCCAGAAACCCTTGGAAATTGACAATTTTTGGCTACGTAATGATTTTTGGAAAAAATTGAAAATTTTGGGTGGCCCATCCAAGTCATACCTGTTTGAAATTTTTTGAAGATAATACAGGAAAATTTTGGTGTGTAATTTTCGTTTTTCATTGTTGTCAGAAAATGTTTAATGTCTGCCGCACTAAATTTTACTTTTTTTAAGAAGCAAACAATGTCTATTAATGGAACAAAACGTTCCCAAGAAACTTGCAACGATTCAGAAAATTCTAAAAAATCAAAATGGGAAGATATAGAAGACGATGATACGAATTCGCCGAGTAAAAAGGATTCATCTGAATTGAACAAGGATTGTCTGGTGTGTACACTCAGTACCGTAATTTTGGTCCAGATTGGGGGAGGGGTTGGGAAAATTAGGGAAGTTTTCGAGAAATTTTCATTTTCTCAAATTACAAAAATTTGGGGGGGGGGGAGCGGTGGGGTTCTCGCCACTATAATTATGGCACGATATACTTTTTGATTTTTCTAACATTTTGTTTTTCAGGCTCAATTTGTTTCGACCTATTCCTCTTTAAGCTCAATATCTACAGAGTCTCCAAATGGTTCGGATATCAGCAAAAATCATTTCTCTAGTGAAAGAGATTCTTTTGATGAACCAGATCCAGCGCCGTCACAAACTTCGGAGCTAGATATTGAAGAAAGTATTGAAATTTTGAAGAATGTGCTTTTACCATCTCCTGTTTATATGGAGTCGATTTCGTTACCATCATGTTCACCGTCTAGAGAAGGATTCATGTTTAGTATAGTGCCTCCATCGCCTACGGGACAAGTGGATGAGGAAGTTCAGGTTGTGAAAAGGACAATTTTTGGGCACATAGAGTGATTTTTTAAAGCACTGTGATTCAAAAAGTAAAAAATTGTTGTTTGAGTCCAAAAAAAGCAACAAAAAAATAACTGTATAGAATTAAACCAGTGCCATAACTTTTTTTTACCAAAAATGACAAAATTTTCTATTTTTTTACTAAAAAGGTCCAAAATTTTTTCCATTTTTTAAACAAAATTGTCCAAAGTTTACATTTTTCAACAAAAATTATAATTTTCTGAACATTTTCAGCTTAAAAACAATAATTAAAAAAATTTGTCTGCTGCCTAATTTTTTATATTTTTCAACAAATTTTTTGCAAAAATATCGAAAAAATAGCATCGACCTTTAAAACCAAAATTTCATCTTGCAACCCTGTTTTGAAGCCATTTTTAACACCATATTTTTTAGATGAGATTCACGCGCTATTGGCAGCTAAAAGAACAAGGAAAGGATATGAATGCTTATATAACGAACCAGAAAAAGTTCAAAAATCCGGCAATTTACAAATCCTTGATAAAGAGATTTGGAATCGATGAAGTTGGCACAAATTTCCCAAAAAATGTATTTGATCCGCATACATTCGAAGAAGATTCGTATTATGACCAATTAGATTGGGTTATGATATCAGGAACCAAAATGGGTGGAAAGGGTAATCCTCCAATCGGTTTTCCTTCATGAAATAATTTTTGTCTGTTTTTCAGCTGAAGCTCAACACCGTCCCAAAAAGCCAACCAATGCTCAAAAACTTGTCAATCAACCAAAACCAAATACAGAAGCTGGTGGTTAAAGAAAAATTTAAAATGTGTATAATTTGTTATTGTTCCTTTTTATTTGTCTACTTGAATAAATTTATTTTGGAATTTGTTTCTTGAATTGTACAAGTCTGTGACTTTTTAATATCTTTCTATCTCTGAAAAATTTGGACTCTGTCCTTATGACTCTAGTATTTTAGATCTGATGCTTATGAACCTGGTGTCATTTCATTGGCATGTACTATATAGAGAAGATAGGCCAAAAATCATAAGGGTACTCCTTAAACCTTTTTGGTGAAACTGCCTCGAGTGTAGACTTCATGCAATAAGCCCAAATGTTTTGTTGTCTTGTACGATTTTTATATAATTTTATACAGCTCCGTAATTATAGGGGGGGGGGATCGGGAGAAAATTCTCCAAAACTGAAAATCTTCGGCCCCAAATCTGGATAAAAATTACAGCACTGATTGTATATGTTGGTGATTCTATTTTGAGACAATTACAAAAATCTTAATTTTTAATGCCTATCCCCTCCATCTACAGGGAAGTAATATGATAAGACTCAATTTCTTTTCAGAGACTTAAAAACAACAATAAATATTTTATATTTTTGGAATTTTCAAAGAAATGGGGCTCCTTTTTTCCATTTCTCTAGCCACATTCCTGACCCCTCTACTAAATTTATCTATTAGATTCATAATTAAACATAACGTGTAATAAATAAAGTATAATTTTATTCTTTATTTTTTCGTTGAAGCCGTACATAAAAATACCCCTTCTTTGGAAAACATGGCAGAGCACTAAAGAAGCATGTTGGGTTGTACTTTCTCAAAGTTTTAACCGGATAGTCTTTTTTGGCAATGGCACGGAGGCTTTCTATTGCATCATCTGTACCGGATTGGAGGAGTGAAAGGCGAGTTTTTAATGGAAGCTAAAATCACTTGTATTTTCTATTTTATACTCGAGGCGAACAAAGTGAAAAAGGTGACCAAGATCAACCATAATGGCCAAGTTGGTAGCGCTGCAGCCCATACATGAGCACTCCCCTTACAGTCACACCCCTCTCATGACGCGCCCTAAATAAATATCCATGACTCATGTGGCGTGAAATTTTGGCAAAAAGTGACCTAGAAATTTCATGAAAAAATGAACACAAATTAAGGAAATTACAAAAATTTATAAGTATGACGCAGATGCGCCATGTTTACAAATACTGGAAAAAATATCTAAAAGGTAATGTTTTTCGGCCAAAAAAGGTCAATTTTTTACTGTAATTTGATCCATGACGCACGCATGAAAAGTGTCATAGCCTCTTACTCATGTATGATGCAGCCTTTCATTTTCACGAGCCGGGTTCGAGACTCTCAGCATAAATTTTTTTTGCACTTTTTGACGATTTTGCCTTTTACCAAAAACTTACTTTTGTCAATGAATTTTCTTCCATTTCTCGATTTGTACTAGGATATAATTCTTGTGGAGCTTTCCAAACAATAAAAGACTCCACCAAAGAAATGAAGCAGAAAATTATAAAGACTAGCTTACTCATTGTGCCAAACTAGGAAGGATTAAAAAATAAAAATCTTGACACTTTTAGTCAGTTTTTATACCAACAACTCGGCTCAATCAAAAGTGCATGACTGCATATCACGTAATAAAATCCAATTTTTTGCAAGAACAAATTTATACGTCTCGTGTGAACGAATAAACGCCTGGAATTTAATTGACATTTTAATTTTAAACTCCCACATCCGGTATGTATCAGACCACCAAAATCAAAACTGCATAAAATAAATCCATAAAATATGATGTTTTGAAATATGATGTCGCACTCCATCTGACTCACATTCCGCCCTTGAAGGGCTGGAATTTCTCTTTCATTCCCCTTCTGTTTGTGCCCAAAAATTTTCACAATCTTAATGATCCTCCATTCAGAGGCAATGCAATGATTCCATTTCGGGAGGGGCCAATTTTACATAAGGATCCCTTTTATGTTTTTAAAATTTTTTTATATAAAATTTGATAAAAATCATAAGGGTCCACACTAGCTTACTCATTGTACTTATCCTGGATCCGAAAGTTCGGGTCAAACCGACCCGGATTTTTGGGTCACCGCTACTTTTTTGGATCACCCTGTACAAAGTGTAAACACTTTTGATCAACCCAATATATTAAAGGACCAGTTCACTCGGAAAAAAGTTGTCATATTTTGTATATATTCTAAAAGATCATAAAAAATGGAGCATTTTTCGTGGCGCCACCCCATTTGCCCCCACGGACATTTGCCAACTTGCCCCACGTTATAAGTTACAACGTGGGGCAAGTTAGTGGGGCAACTGTATAACGTGGAGCAAATGGGGTGGCACCTTTTTCGTTTTTATGGTAAATTCTAAATTGCTAATAGCTCGAGATAATTGTGTATAAAGTTCTGATTATTTATTACAACGAAAACATGAACACGAATAGTAGTATTTAAACAACTATGCTTGCTGCAAATATGCAAATTTCGCAGTATTCATGTTTTCGTTGTAATAAATAATCAGAACTTTACACGCAATTATCTCGAAGCCATGAGCGATTTAGAATTTACTGTAAAACGAAAATGATCGTTCTGAATATATAATAAATATGGCAACTTTTTCCTAGTGGGTCCTTTAATTTAGAGAGCGATTGATAGTGATTTAGGGAAACGGAGCACCACGATCGCGTGCCCCCTCAAAGGTCTTAGGTCCGAGAAAACATTATCCCTCCCTTATATTTTGTCCTGCCAAAATCCGGCCAAAAATCATATCTCATGACTCTTGAAGAGGTTTAAAAAAATGCTAGTGTTCGTCGATACTTCTTCCCACGCCACAAAAAGGGGAGGTAAACGTACTGGCTATAATGAAAAGTCCAAAATCCTACTCACTTGACTATCATGAAACAACTTTATTGTTATCCCTCCGTATAACCGACTATAAAAAAAGTGAAACAGACTAAAAGACTTTAACAAAAGCTTGAATAAATGAACAGATTTGATTTCTTGTTACCTTCTTTGTAATTAGCTATAATTAATCCATTTTTACTTAAAAGAGATTATGAGTATGTATGCAAAAAATTATATATTTTTTATTTTAAAAAGTACAAATCATAAAATATTAAAAATATGTACATACCGTAAAACTTCTAATAGAGCCCCATATAAACGTAAAAATTCTCTCAAAAATCGAGTTTAAATGATTTCTTTTCTTCGAGCGAGCCCTTTTTGGATAGCCCTGAGGATATGGAATATGCTATATAAAGAATTATTGAAAAATATTTTATTTTCGTCGAGTTATGGCCTTTTGAATTTTTTAAAAATTTAAAAAATTTTAAGCCTTACATTCAAAAATCCACCAAAAATTAGAATTAAGTCGATTTCCTTCGATCGACCACTTTTTGGATAGCTAAGCGTATGAGGAACATTATGTAAAAGAAATTATTGACAATAACTTCGATTTCACGGAGATATGATTTTTTGAAAAAAATGTCATTTTTTAAATTTTTTCAAATTCAAAGGGCCATAATTCAGCGAAAATAAAATATTTTTCAATAATTCTTTATATAGCATATTCCCTATCCTCAAGGCTATCCAAAAAGTGGTCGCTCGATGAAATTCGATTTAAACTCGATTTTTAAAAGAGCAATCATTAATACCTTCTAATAGAGCCTCATGGGGTTCTATTAGAAGTTTTACGGTATAAGTAATTTTTGAAATTGGGTAAAAGTTTTCGGACCCGACCGGGATTCGAACCCGGACCCCCTAGAACACTACCATTGTGCTACCGAGACCTACAACTGATGCCCGTTAATTGGTGAATAGACGGTAGCCAGGAGGTCCGAGTTCGAATCCCGGTCGGGTTCGAAAACTTTTGCCCAATTTCAAAAATTACTTATATTTCCACGTTCTCGGCGTGATTTAATACGAACTCCATAAATTTCAACAAAAAAAATGTACATATATTTACAAACATTAAATTCTTCAACCACAATATCTTATGGGGTTGAAATCGCAAAAATGGTTCGATATACTCGAAAATCTTTTGTGTTTTCCATCAGGGAAAATCGGAAAAAATCATAAGAGTCCCTCTTATATTTTGGCCGGTCAAAAATCGAGCAAAAATTACATAAGGGCCTCTTATGATTTTTGGTGTCCCCCCATTCATGGGGGTCTGGCTACATTACTAATTCTAACACCGGCATGGTGCACCCCATGTTCAACTTGGACAATTTTATGGATATATTGAATCACAACTAGGCTTCAGACGTCTGAAGCAATAAAAAGTTATTGAAACGATTGATTGAACTTTAAAATTTTTGTTCGAACCATTTTTTTCAATTTCAACCTTCTTTAACCTCCGTAGATAAAAACTAAGTTGCTTTAACATAAATATACCCTTTTTTAGGGAAACATGGTAAAGCACTAAAAAAGCATGTTGGATTAAAAGTTCTTGTTGAAATTTTTCTTCCACGTATATGATGAATGGAACTTTTTTCTTTATGCGAATTTTCTTTCGTCGATATAGAAATTTTCGAAAATTTGTTTGATTGAGTAGTTTGATTGAGAATATGTTGGTTTCGTTTTAAGTTATATGCAAAAGTTATAGAAACTAGTAAAATGATAATATAGAAAAATATTATGCAAGACTTCATTTTTAAATCTAAAGATTAAACTGAGATTAAAAAATTACTCGGCTACCTTGGAATTTTTAACAGTTAAAGGAATTTAATTTATACAGGGGGAGGGAAGAAGTCCTAGATAGAAAGAATGCAATAAGTCCTAATTTTTTATTGGGAACTTGTCAGGATGTCCTTTACACGCAATTATCTCGAAGCCATAAGCGATTTAGAATTTACTGTAAAACTACAAATGCCCCATTTTTCATGATCGTTCTGAATATATAATAAATATGGCAACTTTTTCCTAATGGGTCCTTTAATTGAGCAGATGCCAGTTGGTGACATAAATCTATGTCACCAACTGGCAGAGATTTTATGTCACCAACTGGCAATTACCCCTTTAATTTAGAGAGCGGTTGATAGTGGCGTAGGGAGACGGAGCTCCACGATCGAGTATCCCCTCAAAGGCCTTAGGTCCGAGAAAACATGTTGACGGATTTCGTACATCCTTTGCCAGGATTTCTCCGCCCCTGTATATTGAAAAGTAAAAAAGTTACAAATAAAAGAGATTTAAAAAACAATAGTAAGTTAATGACACCTCCTACTACACTTAATTAGACATTTGGTCTTTAGTTTCATAAATCTAACTTACGCTTATATGAACTTTAATCCAAAACATATCTGTTTATGAAAAGTTTTTGAAAAATGTTGCAAAAACGAAAATGTGTTATCACCCACTAGGGATATAACGTATTTGTATATACGAAGTATGGAAAATACGTTTGTTCTTTGGATTTTCGTATAAACGAAAAACGAATACGAAAATTCTGAAGTTCGTATAAAATACGAAATATGAAAATTTTGGACAAACGCATACAATACGGGAAAAGAATACGGAAAATTTTGGTATACGCTACATCCCTATCACCCACCACCCATAGGTGGAAACACCCGCCATCAGGGCTGCGTCGAAGCAAAGTGGGAATAGGGAAGGGAATAGGCTCAAAAAGTATGTTCCCGAATGGCTGGCAGCATAATTATTTTTTTAAATGATACAAAAATGCTTTTTAGGAAGGGAACTTTACTAGAGCAACATAAGTTTTGGAGCTAGGTAAGAACATTCTCAAAGTTCCCATCCGCATCCCTGCGTGGTCGTAGTACATGGGAACTTTTGAGTTTTTGAAGATATATTTTTATCTAGCTGAAAAACTTATGTTTGCTCTAGTATTTCTCCATGGGGAAGGGCGTCTCATTTTTGGTTTGAAAAAATAATACCGAGACTCGATTCCTCGCACCGAAAAACTTCTGGAAGCACTTTATTTCTCTCTCCAGGACTCAACCCTGAAAATCGAATTTTTACAAGAATTCGATTTTTGGCCAAAACTCCTCATCAGGAGGGGGGAGTTTTGACGAAAAAATCGATTTTTGATGTAGGAGGCTAGAGAAGCAGGGAAAATTTTTTGGTAAATTCCACCGGGAATCGATTCCCGTATGGAAAACCCCCGCTATACATGTAGACAGGCGAATTCGCGCTGAATTGAGGGAGATATGAAGGTTTTTTCATTTCCAACATTTCCTGAGTTGAAAAAAGTTGATTATTAACAAGAAAATCTGCATTTTTCAAAAAGTTAACTCCATCATCCTCTTCCTGAGTACTTTTTACCATATTCTGAAAAAAGTTTCATCGAAAACGGTTTTTCCTAGCAAGATAAACCCATGCGCTGCGATTTATGGTAGACCTGATATTTTTTGAGCGGAAAAAATTGGCACCCATACATAGATAATATTATGACACAATCTCGATCAAAACAAGAAAGCGGCAGCTAATATTTTCACCATAATTTACTATTTTTGCATTTGTTTTGAAATGGTCCCAAGTTGGCAAGTTGGGACCATCCCTTGTAAGCCTAGCCTTAGCCTAAGGCCATTTCCATCCTATATTATTACTTTTTACTATCAAAATATTATTATATGTCTGATATTAGATAATGTTTTCATTTGGTTCGACTAACCTTTTGACACCAAAATAAACAAGAAAACAAAAGTCTATTATTTATGTTAAAACTTCTAAATTTCACAGTCTCATTTCCTTTACCTTATCTTATGTACAAATCTCATGATCACAAATGAACACGCTAGCTTCATTCACAATTATCTTAATTGTTGTTTTGCACGTGTCTATGAAAACACAAACACCCATCTTTTGCTCTTTAAAAGCAAAGAAACTTTTATAATTTTTATCTTGTTTTTCTCCATCCAAAGAAACCAAAGATTAAACGTTATTTTGTAGTTAGCGTGTCTAAAGGCTTGTTATGATTTTGTGAGTCTAAAATTGATTGCTTAATTATTGAAATTGCCTAAATTATGGCTAGTCTTCGTCCTCCGGCTAAACTATTTGATATTGACTTGTCTAAGGATAATTATAGAAAAGTTCGAGAAATGGATTCAAATAAGAAACATAAGCCACGGGAAAATGATTTTATTGTAAGTATTTGTTACAGTATCGCCAAGTTCCCATAAAAGTTCCTAAGCTGAGCGTACATTTTTTCACCAAAAATAGCATTTTTGTGTAGCTGTAGTGCTGTAGTTTTTAAGACACGGTCTCTGTAAGGATCACCGGGCCGGCGGGTCAAGGATCAGGGATTTTTTTGTGTCCAATAAAATCGATAGGATATTGGTCCCTGATCACGGAATCGAGAGAAAAAAATTCTGAAACATCACCCCTGTGGACCATTTTAAAATCAAAATAGTCATCCAAGACAGCATCAGGACTTATTTCAGGGCGGTAGTGGGGGGACAATTTTTTAAAAATTTTTGTGGAAATTACTAAATTTTAGAGCGGTGATCAAACAAGAAGAGATAGCTTCAATAATATTCATCCTGGAACTTCAGAATACATGAAAAAAGATTTTTATACCGAACCTGCTGGTGACACCAAAGAATACCGAGCCAAAATGCGATTAGAAAATCAGAACACTTTTGATTGAAAAAAATCGATCTCATCTTGAATTTTTTGTCGTTCTTCTGCTTTTTCCCTTTCTGTATGAATCATTTTCTAGTTATATTCTTGTAAAAATATGTAATAAATAAATTGATTTTTATTGACAAAAGAATACAAAAAATGTTTACACTTGTTTCAAAATTAAGCAGATAGTATGAGAAGGTATAAAATTCAAATTTTGAAAATTTTTCACATAATATGACTGGTACAAGGTGTCCCAAAAATGGCATTTTTAAATTTAAAAGTCTTGACAAAATTTACAAAAATGACTTTTTTGGGCGCTTTGTAAAAATTGCTTAAGCTAATAGAAAAGTAGCAAAAAGCAAATAAAAAATATTTAGTATCAACAAAAATATCGATAGAGTACAAAAATAAAAAATTTTTGATATAAAAAATTAAACTTAAAAAATGATGGATTTTAGTTTAAAGGTGGGACGCCACAATTAAAATTTGAATTTCCTCCAGAGCAGGATTTCGTTTCAATACACAGATTTTTGAAGGAAAATTCTATTTTTGCATCAATTTTTAAATTTTCATGACCATTGTAGAAATTTTTTATAACTCTATAAGACGAATAAAATGACACAAAAATTATCAATGTTGTTTGGGGTTATTGAAACAAAAGCTTGATTCAGGTTTTCGTTTCAATAACCCAAAATATTGTTCAAATTCAATAATTTTGTTGTCATTTTATTCGTCTTACAGAGTTATAAAAAATTTCTACAATGTTCATTTTATGAAAATTTAAAAAGCGATGCAAAAATAGAATTTTCAGTCAAAAGTCTGTGCATTGAAACGAAATCCTGCTCTCGCGAAAATTCAAATTTTAATTAATGGCATTCCACCTTTAAAAATTTGAAAAATTAAAATGAATAATTGAGATTTAAAATGTTTTTTTTATATTAATTTCAAAATTTCAAAGAAATACAACACCCGAGAAGGAAATTTTACACAAAATTTTTTGACGTTGAAAATCAAATTGAGTTTGAATCTGCTATTACGATGCTTGACTGTATTAATTGCTGCTAAAAATTAAAGAAAATTTAAATGGTGAAAGATGTGTTATTAGAAAGAAACAATTACCATAACTGAAGTTTTTTATCGGGGAAAGATCAAGACCTAAATTTTCTTGCTAATATATAAAATTTGCTCTTGATTTATAGCCTTGTTATAAGCGTTAAAAACTCTTTAGTTATGATAACTTCAAAAATTAGTTAAAGTCCAGTTCCAGGGCGGAGAAAAAGTGTGGACCAACTGGTCAAGTAGATAAACTTCCTATCCACTTCCACGGCGGTTTTTGTTTTTGTAAAAATTGGAGGAAATTCGAAATTTTAAAGACGAGTAATGCCATTCGACTCAGCTCAACGAGACGATTAAAACGAAGTATATATTGTACAAAAAAGCTAATGAGTCACATATATGAGTGGTTAGTGAGCGAGGATTGTGCTTATAGGTCGCGGGTTCGAATCCCGGCTCGAAATTAAAGCTTTCCGTTTTTCATAAAATTTTTGCATGTGCCTATTTTTGGTCGTAGAACATTATTTTTTTATATACAGCCGCTTTGATATGTTAGACGCTAGTTCAAACATTTAGTAGCCGACGAGAATTGAACCAGCGCCATACATGTCAAACCGCCTATATATGAAAAATATTAACAGATCTACGACCAAAAATAAGTATTTTCAAAAAATATCATGGAAATCGGGAAACTTTAGTTTCGGGCCAGTATTCGAACCCGCGACCTATAAGTGCAATCCTGGCACAATAACCACTCGGTCATGTGACTCATTAACTTTTTTGTACAATATATAGTTCATTTTACTCGTCTCATTGAGATGAGTCGAATTACTCGTTTAAAGTTCGAACTATCTCTAATTTTTGCAACAAAAAAAACCGCCGTGCTTGACCATATAGTCCATTCCTTTTTTCTTTGCTCGTAAACGGACTATAATAAAAAAATCTTGGACAAAAATAAATGTTATGTACAAATACCACGCTGTATAAGGAAAACAATATATTGTACAACATTTTTTTGAAAAATAAGCAAAGTTTTGGCCCCGGGACATTTGACAATGGACATTTTACAATGATCGATTTTCTCTACCTCTTTCTCTACCTTCTTGTGATCAAATCAAACAATTTCTTCAGATTCGAATTCCCGTATAGAAAACCCTGGATACAAAAAATCAGCTAAATCGTTGAAATTTTTGGTAGAGAAAATCGACCGTTGTAAAATGTCCGTTGTAAAACGTTCGCTTTTTCGTTGTAAAACTTCCTAGAGCCAAAATTTTAAGTAGAAAAAATTGTAGGATTACATTATCCAATTACTGGAAAATGTGTGCCCAGTTTTGAAAAGATCCGAAAGATATGCACATAGGAATTGGAGAGGTACACATGTGCCAAGTATACACATGTTCATTAGTCTCTAAAAAAATTCAAAAATTAATTTTTGTTTTGTTTTTTTTTTAAATAATGAAATGCACCTGAGGGATTATTTTTCATGGTATAAAAGTGATTAGGGATGACATAAATTAGACTGACAACAAAAGTCATGTTATACAGGGTGTGCCAAAAAAGTGGATTAAAAAATTTTTTGGACGAAAATGTATTGTTCTAAAAATGACTCCTCTAGGGGTAATTTAAGTAGGGAATCGATATCGCGCATTCCCGAACCCTGAAAATGCTTTCCTGACCCCGATTCAAGGAAAAATTGAGTTTTTGAAGCGAAAATGGTCATTTTTCGCATTTTCAAAAACCCAATTTTTTCTTCAAATCTAGGTCAAGGAAACATTTTTAGTGTTCGGTAATGCGTGTAATCGATTCCTCTTATAAACTTACCCCTAGCAACATAAAATTACTCTTAGAAAAATAAATTACCGTTTCCCAAAAATCCAGTTTTTTTTAGCACACCCTATACCATTTTACCAAAAACTTATAGCAAGCAAAAAATACCAAGTGATGTAGTGACATCTCGGTAGTTTTTTAAGTTTTAGGCAGGAGTTCAAATCTCAGCCCGTTCTTAAGATTTTTGCATTTTCACGATTTTTTTCAATATGATCAGGTTCAAATATAGTTCAGAAATTTGAGTTATTGAAATAAAATACTGCTGAAACGATTTCATGAAAAATGCAAAAACTTTTGGCAATGGGCTTGGATTCGA
The DNA here is from genome assembly GCA_034698545.1 of Acrobeloides obliquus. NCBI lineage: Eukaryota > Metazoa > Nematoda > Chromadorea > Rhabditida > Cephalobidae > Acrobeloides > Acrobeloides obliquus. The sequence goes on from JAQGBS010001634.1 coordinate 14,654, forward strand.
ACCTATTCATTCAACTGGAAAGAACACAGAACTACCGCTACACCATTGTTTTTCTGTGAAGCAACTTTTTCTTGTGGATAAAATGGTATCATAGATCGGCAAGGGAGGAGTCTCCCCCTGAACTACGCACTCATGGACCCAAAATTGAGGGGAACCACCGCATGGACCCCGCCGAACAAATGAGGTGATCAAAAAAAAGGTCAACAAGAGGGGGAGTCTCCCCCTGACCCACTCACTCATGGACCCAAAATTGAAGGGGGACCACCTCATCGGGGGTCTCCTCCCCCCACCTTGCTGATCTATGAATGGTATGCATAGGTTAAGGTATAATTAATCACAAAAACACTGCACCATGCGAAAACCGAGATTAAACAATAAGCACGCAAACTTTTTTTTACAAAATTTTTACCTGCTTCCAAAGAGCGACAAAAGCATCCAGAAGATGTAGATAATATCCAAGAAAACTTGAATGGCTGCAAAAA
>JAQGBS010001635.1:0-15127 GCA_034698545.1 Acrobeloides obliquus
CAAATTATTTATGCACCTTTTAAATTTAATGTATGAAGACGTGTTAGATAAGGTAGTAGTCAACGCTGTACAAGGGGTGGGGGGAGGGGGTACTGGCGCCCGACATAGTTGCAAGGGACCTCCATAACCATTTCTTAAACCAACCCCAAATACGAAGTGGGTATCAAAAATTTTCGGCAAAAAGACGAAGTGGGGGGGGGGGATACAGTACCCCCTTGTTCAGCTATGGTAGTACTAGTAGTCTTGTAGTTATGCAAAAAAGTTGGTACTCTTAAAGGAGAAGGATCCAAAATAACATGAATTTTGTTTCATGAAAGGGGTAATTTGAAGCGAGAGAATCGATTGCGCGCATTCTCGAACTCTGGAAATCCTTTTCTGACCCTGATTCAGGGAAGAGGGGTATGTGTATTGAAACGAAAATGAATGAAAACAGGTTTTCTAGGTGGGGGAATCGATTGCGCGCATTCACGGAGCGTAAAAACGCTTCTCTGACTCTAATTCAGGGTATGGAGTTGGTGTATTGAAGCGAAAACCGATTCAAGGAATATGGATTTTGAGAGTACAGTCTACCATCCTACTAGCTAGCCAGCATACGTTTTCCAGCATACAGCCTGCATGGTAGTTAGACTTCCGAATCAGTGCTCCGCAGTCTTCTAACAAGCTCATTTTCGTTTCAATACACATACCCTCCTTTCCTGAATCAGGATGAGGAAAGCATTTTCACAGTGCGGGAATACGTGCAATCGATTCCCCGTAAAAATTACCCCTAAAGGGAAAAATTTACGTTATTTTGGGTCCCTCTCCTTTAAGAGTACTAAAAAATTTTAATACCATGTATACTTGGTTTGTGACTAAAAAATTTAGATGTTGCCAGCTGACATCAATCTGCTAATCCAACAACTCAGTCCTGAAGAGCACGCAAAAATACGACCGGTTCTCGAAAGAGATCTTGAATTTCAACGGCGTGAAAAGGCTAGAATTCGGTATATTCCTCAAACCCGACTTTTAAGGGCATAACTTTTTAGATTGCTGCGCACTTCGGTTGAGCTGACCAAGTCTGCCAACTTTTACCAGTTCCAAGGAGATGATGATCGACATCAAAGTTTGTCTTCCGATAGCCTCGGCTCGCAAGTCAGCATGACTCCGTCAAAGTATCAACTTTGTTCATTTTTTTAATACAACTAATTCTAGTGAGTCCTCTTCAACGAACAGCAAGCGTCAATGCAAGACTTGCGCAACTCCATTCGGTTTTATATTCAATGCTGGGAGCCGATGTAGAAAATGTAAGCAGATGGTCTGTGAGAATTGCCGTTGCTGGACGTCTCCCGAAAGGCACACTTGGTTTTGTAATATCTGTTTTCAAGAAAGGTAGATTGAAAAAAAATTATGAGAAGATAAGGATTTTCAGGGAACTGATGATGGCAAGCAATGAATGGTACTATCATTCACCTGAAGAGCCAAATAATGTTTCCGAGATGTTGCTGCTTCATATGAGACGTGCAACGTTGATGAATAAACGCCGATTTGAAAGCGCTAATAATATGGATAGTAAGTTGGTTTAGCGTTAAAAAATTTATCAAAAATCGAAAATTTGCCCTACATGAACTCCAGGCTACACCCGAACTAAAAGTGTCCCTTATACTATACATCCTCCCATATATAATAACATCCTCCCAACAAAAATTTTAGTATCCTTTTTAAAAATTTTTTATAGTAAATTCTGAAGCACGTCGCAGAAATTCACCGCATACCACTCGACGAAACAATTCATTACCGTTTGCATTCCCACCCATCCCAAAAGAATGTCTTCTTCAAATTCCGAGAGAACATGCTTATGAGCCAACGATGAGATCGATTCGTCAACGTCGCTCCAATCCAGGTGACAGTATAGACGAAGAGGACATCTCGGAAACAGATTCGAACGAGCCAGCTAATGAAGAGCGTTACGATTATCGAATCTTGGTTAGACCAAGGTCACCGACGAGGTAATCAAATGCTTGTCATTGTGGCTATTTGCTTGTGCTTTTTACAGTTGCGTAACTCATTTTATGAGTCTTATAAGTTGGTTTGAAAACGCTTTCCTGTCCTGATTCAGGGAAATAAGAGTGTGTATTGAAGCGAAAATATGAAAATTTTGAATTTTTCCTCTGAAAATCATCGTTCCCGGGGTTATTTTATACGAGGAATTCGAAAAACATGTTCCCGAGTCAAAAAATGCTTCCCTGGATCAGGGTAAACATATGTAATAACATGAAGTTAACAAAGAAAGATTTGAGCTAATTTCTTGTAATTACACATGTTTACTCTGATTCAGGGAAGCATTTTTCGAATTCCTCGCATAAAATAACCCCAGGAACGATGGTTTTTAGAAGAAAAATTCAAAATTTTGATATTTTCGCGTCAATACACACTCTTATTTCCCTGAACCAGGGTTAGGAAAGCGTCTTCAAGCTTCGGAAAGGCGCGCAATTGATTCCTCACATAAAATTAGCTCTAATAGGGTCATTTTTGGAAAAAATTTTCGGGTCAAAGAAGAAACATGAAAAAATCGCCCAAATTCCGGTTTTTTTCGATACACCCTGTAGTTACGCCACTGATTATGCATTTTTTGCTGATTATTATGTTTAAAAAATTATTTTGCTGTTCGACTATCTATCTCATAAGCCTAGTTTAATTTTTTGCTAAACTCTGTTTCCTGGCGTTGTGCCACAATTTGAATGGGTTTGAGTATTGTACACGAAAACTCTGAATTAAAAATTTGTTTTTTAAAATACATTTAATTATTGGGGGTATTTAAAAAGAAAGACGGCATTCTTTATAGCTCGAAGAGACGAACAAAAAGGCACCAAATTAAATTTGAGAATTGTTTTGGGTTATTGAAACGAAAACTCTGATTCAGGGTTTTCGTTTCAATCACCCAAAACAGTTTTCAAATTGGGTAATTTTTGGTGTCGTTTTGTTCGTCTCGTTGAGCTATAAAGAATGCCGTCTTTCTTTTTTAAATACATCCAATAATTCAACGATTTAAAAAATGTAAAATTCAGGGCTTTCGTGTCAATACTCAAACCCATTCAACTTGCAGCACAACGCCGTTGTACCGGTACGACTGCTAGAGTCGTGCCGTAGTGCAACGGCACGATTGCTAGAGTCATGAAGTGCGCGGCACGACTGATAGTGGGCAGCCTCATATTCCATTTTTCTTCTTTTTTTTTAATTTCAAGGACCAGTCCAGTTTTGAATAAAAGTTTTTAAAAGAAAATTCAATTTGGGGCGATCAACTTTTGCGTTGGAAGTAAATTCGAATTCGTTAACCCTGAAGAGATAAATACGAAACAAAATTGTATTAAAAATTTGAACGTTTTTGTGTATTGAAGCGAAGAAATTGAAGTTCCTGATTCAAGAATTTTGTATTGAAACAAAATGTTAAAAAAAACCCATTTTTACAAAGATTATCAAATTTACATAAAAATTCAATTAGAGTATTTTATCCGTCTCGTTGAGACGAATAAAATGACATCAAAATGATCAAATTTGAAAATTGTTTTGGGTTATTGAAACGAAAATTCTGATTCAGGGTTTTCGTTTCAATTAATCCAAAACAATTTTCAAATTGGATAATTTTGGTGTGATTTTGTTCGTCTCATTTAGCTATAAAAAAACTGCTGCAATGTTCATTTTATGAAAATGTTAAAAATCGATTTTTTTGCAAAAATTCAAAAAAGTTTATGTATTACAACGAAAACATGAAAGCAAATTCAAATTTCAAACGCAATTCTCTCGAAAACTACAACGATCCAGAACATGCCATAAAAACAAAAAATGCTCCATTTTTCATGAACTTTCCGAATATCAACAAAAATGGCAACTTTTTTCCCACTGGACTGGTCCTTTAATTTAGTAATGTAGTAGGATAAAAATACTTTATTTGCTTTTTTTAAAATTAATCATTGCGATATTCTTGGCTGATCTCATGACCATTTAATTTATTTATACTTTTTGCAAATAATCTCTTTTGAATAAATTGCTTACATGCTGTATATAGCTTTTTGCTTACGCATGATTGATCAAACCATAAAAACTAAAACATTTCAAGCAATTATACGGAAGATAAAGGCTTCCTTTCATATGATATACCAGAACACACAGAGCAATTCGAAGATGATTCTCTGACATGTAGTGAAGTGACATCAATGGTGCAAACTTCATCCGAAAATTTACTCGACTCATTCGACGATACTGGTACACTTTATATACAGGATGGGCCAAAAAAGTGGATTTTTGGAAACCGGAAATTTATTTTTCTAAAGTTAATTCTAAATGTTTCTAGGAGTAAGTTTATGCGGGGAATCGATTGCACCCATTTCAGAATCTTGAAAATGCTTCCCTACCCCTGGTTCAGGAAAAAATGTTTGTTATATTACAACGAACGTTTTTGAAAATGCGAAAATAACCATTTTCGCTTCAAAAACTCAATTTTCCCTGAATCAGGGCCAGGAAAGCATTTTCAGAGTTTGGTAATGCACGCAATCAATTCCCCGCATAGGTTTACCTCTAAAGGGGTCATTTTTAGAATAATACATTTTCGGGTCGCAAAAAATCATACAAATTCACTTTTTCGCCCACCCTGTACTTCAAGCACCAGTCTATTTTGGGGAAAAATGATGCCATGTGATAGAGCATAAAATTTTGAGCATTTTTTGTTTTTAAGGCACTACTTGAAAATCTAACGGTAACAAGTTATGATCGAAACAAAATTGTAAAAAAAATTTTCAAACGAGTTTGTACATCGAAATGAAGAGCCTGCAATGAACTTTTTCATTAAACGATTTAATAAATCATTATAAAATTCAGAATCCTTGATAATTTAGGAAAAAAGAAAGCTGGCCTTTTTTATACCTCATCGAGACGGATAAAATGACACCAAAATTATTGAATTTGAAAATTGTTTTGTGTTATTGAAACGAAAACTCTGATTCAGAATTTTCGTTTCAATAACCCAAAACAATTTTCAAATTTGATCAGTTTGGTGTCATTTTGTTCGTCTCATTTAGCTATAAAAAAACTGCTACAAATTTTCATAAATGTTCATTTTATGAAAATTTAAAAAATCGATTTTTCCGCAAAAAATTCAAAAAAGTTTGTGTATTACAACGAAAAAATGTACACAAACTCAAAATTTCAAACGCAATTTTCTCGAAAACTACAACGATTCAGAAGATACCGTAAAAACAAAAAATGCTCCATTTTTCATGAACTTTTTGAATTTCAACAAAAATGGCAAATTTTTTCCCACTGGACTGGTCCTTGAAGAAAGATAAAAAATTCTATAGGCACCGAAATTTCATCCAGTCGTCCTCAAACGTCTTGCAGTATAGAAATGCCAAAATTAGATTTGCCAACTACTTCAAGACGCTCTAACTCGTACTCAAATGCATCCAGTACTTCGGGCACGCTAACAGCAACAGATACTGTAAACAAAATCTTATCTATACAAAAAACTGTGACTTTAGGCCCCATTTATGGATCAAACTCCACATGCATTGGGTCAAGTACAAATCAAGTTGATTTACAACCTACAAATGGGCTGCTTAGAAGTGCAAGTGGTTGAATGTAGAGGGCTTCCGCATTTTGGAAAACATTATCCAAACACGTTTGTGCAGGTTTAAATTCTTCATTGTAATCATACATTCCAAAGTCTGTTTCACGGAGAGGTTCCATGAACATAGCCTAGTGGATAGCATTACAGACTTCGAGAGTTTGAAGATCCGGGTTCAATCCAGCTCGGAACCAAATCCTTTTTGCATCGTCCAAATTGATGAAAATTTTTGCCTAGAGATAATTTTATGCAAAAAACACGATGGTGATATTATTTTTCATGAAAAATTTTATAAAAAAATAGAAAAATCAATTTTTTTACCTATTTTTACCTAAATCTTGATGTTTTTCAAAAAATTGATTTTTCTATTTGTTACAAAAATTTTTATGAAAAAATAATATCACCATTGTGTTTTTCGCATAAAATTACCCCTAGGAAAAATTTTTTATCAATTTTGGACGATACAAAAAGGATTTGGCTCCGAGCGGAATTGAACCCGGCTCTTCAAACTCGAAGTCTGTGATGCTATCCACTAGGCTATGCTTTTAGATTTCACTACTGCCAGAAGATGGCTATTCAGAGCATAGTAAAGTGAGGACAAGCCTTCGAAAACGCTCGTTTAATCCAGTCTATAATGAAATCCTTCGATTTCATAACCTGACAAAATTCGAGCTCGATGAGAGGTATTTGCAAATTGGAGTCTGGCATTCGGAAGCATTCCACAGCAAGTCGTTGATTGGAGAATGTTTTCTCAAAATGGCTGACTACCTGTGGAATTATTTGGACCCTATTTGGATTTCATTAAAAGCCTATCCGGTATTTGCAAAAAAACAGTCCACTCGGAAAAAACACTATGAAAAAGTTATATATTCAGAAAGTTGATGAAAAATGGAGTATTTTTTGTTTATACGGCACGTTCTGAATAGTTGTAGTTTTTGAGAAAATTGCGTGTGAGGTTGGCGATTTTTGAAATCTGTGTATTACAACGAAAACATGAACGCAGTGAAAATTCGGTATACATAATAACGGGGCCAACAAGAACGGGACACAAAAACGAGAAAACAAGAAAGGACGGTGAAGGGAATTATAGTCTGTTTCAGCGAGAGAGAAAATAAAACGCTACCTACATAGCTTAGTGGATAAGTAAGGCGACCGTCCGATCTGGCAAGTTAAGCAACGTTGGACCTACAGGGTGAAAATTTTAGACTTTCAAAAAAATTTTTGATTTTTATGGAGCAAAAAATTTTTGCTCTTAAAAATCAAAAATTTTTTTTTGAAAATCAAAAGTTTTGACCCTGCGGACCCAACGTTGCTTAACTTGCCAGATCAGGCGGTCGCCTTACTTATCCACTAGGCTATGTGGGCAGCGTTTTAGCACAATTGTCGTTCTGTTTTTGTCATCCGTTCATGTGTTGTTTGAACGATTGTTCCTTCTTTTTTATGAAATTCGTCCCTGAATCAATAAAAGTTGTGTATTGACGCGAAAATTTAAAAAAAATTTTTCCTTTTTTATCGACATACGAAAACTGCCAAAAAATTGAATTTTCGCGACAATACACAACTTTTACTGATTCAGGGACGAGTTTTCACACTGTTCTCATGTTTTCGTTGTAATACACAGATTTCAAAAATCACCAACTTCAAACGCGATTTTCTCGGCAACGATAACGATTCAGACGGTTAACATAAAAATAAAAAATGCTCCATTTTTCATGAACTTTCCGAATATATAACTTTTTCATAGTTTTTCCGAGTGGACTTGTCCTTTAAAAAAATTTTTTAATATTTTTTTAGGAATCTGTTCCGCCAGATCCATTACACGTAGAGACTTCACGCGGGACAATAACCTTTGAGTTACGGTTCGAGATGAAAAGGACAATGCTTAAAACTGGGGACATACATTTTCTGTTAAAATCTGGTCACAATCTCTGCGGTCATCCACCTATATTAGCCAAAATGCCATTCGCAAAAGTGTAGGTTTTTGGACATAGACTCGAATGAAACGAAAACGAAAGGAATGAAAAGATACGAATGAAACGAACACAAATGAAACGATCAAATACAACGATACGAATGAAACCGATTTCATTTCCAGACAGCGTCCGGAAACGAGTTTGAATCTTCTTAAATATTGACACGAAAACCCTGAATTATATTTCATTTTATTCGTATCGTTTTATTCAATCGTTTCATTCGTATCATCGGAAACAGGCTTGAATCTTCTTGGATATTGACACGAAAACCCTGAATTGGTTTTGTTTCATTATTGTTTTCATTTCAGGGATTTTTCTAAGCGGGGAATCGATTGCGCGCATTATCCAAGCATGAAAATGCTTTCCTGACCCTGATCCTTAGCGCTTAGGGGTTTCATTCGTATCGTTTTATTCGATCGTTAGGCGCCTATGTGCTTAGGCACAAGATGCTTAGGCGCAGGATACTTAGGTGCCTAGGGATCAGGGTCAAGCAAGCATTTTCATGCTTTGATAATTCGCGCAATTGATTCCCCTCCTAGAAAAACCCCTAGAAAGCTGGTTTCCCTGCGAAAATTTGAATTTTAGTTCATTTTCGCTTCGTTACACATAATTCCTTTCCTGAATCAGGATCAAGGAAGCATTTTCAGGGTTCGAGAATGCGCGCATCCGATTCCCCCGCATAAATTATCCTTATAAGGGTCATTTTCAGAAAAAATTATGACGTTAATTTTGGATCCCTCTCCTTAAAGAGTACCCACTATTTTCCTATTTTAGCCAACTTGTATCAGGAAGAAAAGTTCTTGTATCGGCTAGATCTTGCCTAGCAGAATTTCCAGAAAATGGCTTCAGACCTGTTTGGGACTATGATATTGTTATTCAAGAACAAAATCTCAAAAAGTTACGCAAGCGGTAAGTAGGAAATTCTACCTTTTTTTCAACTAAAAATTTCTTTCAACAATTTAGCTGCCTTGAAGTTTCATTATGGGATCGTGAATCAGCTTCCAACAGACGATATATTGGTCGGATACGCTTTCGGATTTCAGGTTAGACCATCTTTTTTTTTAATATTCGATTTTTATATACCCTGTTTATAGAATCAAGAAACGTTGAAGATGAGCCTCAAGTTCTCTGGAAAAGAATGCTTCAATACCCGAACGAATGTATTCATGCGGAACTTGCCCTTCGTGGATAAAATAACCCAAAAAACAATCAACAGGGCGAGTACGTTCGGAAAAATTTTGCCAAAATTTGTAGATATTCGGAAAGTTCATGAAATTTGGAGCATTTTTTGTTTTTACGGCATCTTCTGAATCATTAACGGCGTCGAGATAATTGCATGTGAAATTTCGTCTGTGTATTACAACGAAGTCCCTGAATCAATAAAAATCTGTATATTGAGAAGAAAATCATTCAAAATCCTTGAACATCTAATACAGCATTTTTTATAACTCGACGAGGCGAATAAAATGATACCAAAATTATACAGTTTGAAAATTGTTTTGGGTTATTGAAACGAAAACCCTGATTCGTGTTTTCGTTTCAATAACCCGAAACAATTTTCAAATCGAATAATTTTGATAGCATTTTTTCGTTTCATCGAGCTGAAAAATATTCCATCTTTTATTTTTAGTTCAACTTTGCTTTTGAATTATTTTCTTCTCAATATACAGATTTTTATTGATTCAAGGATTTCGTTGTAATACACAGACGAAATTTCACATGCGATTATCTCGACGCCGTTAACAATTCAGAAGATGCCGTAAAAACAACAAATGCTCCAAATTCCATGAGCTTTCCGAATATATACGAATTATGGGAATTTTCTTCCCGAGTCGACTGGTCCTTTATAATTCGCATTTTTGTTTTTCAAATATAATCAAATTAAACTTTTTTGTTGTCAACTGATTCATGAACTCAAACGGAAGAAGTACAATCGCATCACGTGACCGGATCGTTTTTATTTTTAACAACTACGTTTTTCAACTTTTTTTGTCTCATGCAATGTGGCATTTGATCGGACAATGAAGAGAAAATTGTCAAAATTTCGGTTTCCCTAGGCAAGGTTTGTTGTCGCTCTCATCATCATTTTCATCTTCTTCCCATACATGCATTGATTAATTTGTGTGTTATCGGAGTTTTTTCAAACGTTTATTGAGATGATGAAGAGAATGAAGAAGAAGTTGATAAAATTCTTTGCACTTCTTTCGTTGAACGAGTCTGAGACGCAAGTCAAAATTTTTGTCTTCCGCGCATGACATTTTTTTCATCGTTTCAATTAATGAAGAAGATACTTTAGTCGATAATATATCATTCAAGAAAATCGCATAGTTTTATTGCAGACGTTTCTTAGGGTAACAGGGGATCGAACCTCGACCATATCGCGCAATAGTCTCACGAGCTAACCACTACACCACACATGCTTATTGATGAGTGTTTTCAAAGCCTAACTTATACTTTCGAGGTTTCCCTTCCCCTATTGTTCAGGGAATACGTATTGTGTATTGAAGCGAAAAATCGCAACAATGCGATTTTTGCCTAAAAACGATGGATCAATACACATTAGGTATTCCCTGAATCAGGGAAGCGTTTTTTCGCTTCGAAAATATCAAATTCGAATTCCCAGCATGTTCCCCCCCTGGAGAGGTCATTTTCAGGAAAAAATTTTCACGTGGGTTCCCCCTTCCCCTATTGTGTAGTAGCTCCAAAAATGCTTAGCCCTCATCGTGATTTTTACAATATCGAATATTATAAAAAGCATTCGAAACTTCTAACAGCTTCATCCCATCATTTAGGTTTTAAACCAGCATGAGTCCATGATGACCATGGCGGACCAATTTCTAACCAATTCGATTGTTCTTGGTCGGTCAATTCACTCAAGCATCACATAGAATGTGCAAGTTGTTTTATTTTGGTAGGTAATATACCTTGTTGGCATCAACTTATTTTTGTTGAATTCTAGTCCTTTTTGTTAGTTTTGTATGCGTAGATGTAAGTCCCGAAACCCGTGTTCACAATGCCAAAGCACTTTCGCCGAATGGCAAATATGGTATTCTTGCATATTTTTTGTTATATCCCAAAAAAGTGGAATTTTCGTGATTTTTTCATGAATTTTGGACCCGAAAATTTTTTAAATGACACATATAGAGGTAATTTGATGCGGGAAATTGATTGCGCGTGTTTTCAAAAAGTGAAAATTCTTCCTTGACCCTGATTCAGGGTAGCGTGTTGAAGCGAAAATGAAAAAAATTCGAATTTTGACTGGATCCGACGGGTTTTTCTATGTGAGAACACAGAAACATCCTCGGATATCTTGTCAAAATCAGAATTTTGTTCATTTTCGCATCAATATGCTACCCTGAATCAGGGTCAAGGAAGCGTTTCACATTCCGAAAACACGTCCAATCAATTTCTCACATAGAAAAACTTTGGTTATCCGGTCAAAATCCGAATTTTTTTCATTTTCACATCAATACGCTACCCTGAATCAGGGTCAAGGAAGCGTTTTCACGCTTCGGGAGTGTGTGCAATCGATTCCCCGCATCAAATTACCCCTGAATGTGTCATTTAAAAAATTTTCGGGTCCTTTTCATGAAACAATCACAAAATTCATGAAAAAATCACCAAAATTCCACTTTTTTTGGGAGACACCCTGTAATTCTTCTTTTTTTAGATTTCAATATACAAGTAATTCAAGTGCGGATAATCACTCCGGCAAGTGAATTCGATTCTCTATCTCCTACGACGACTCCGACTCAAATTGATGAGGAAAATTCACCCACAGCACGGAACTTGAAAGAACACCCAGCAAAACTTCGCGTAAATGGAGAGCCTCGTGCTCAAATTACTCAATACTCGGCAAATCAGATGCATAATAACACGAGCAACTCTGATGCTGCTGAGTCATTTGTATTCTTGTTACTAGCTTGCTCTCTTGGTATCGTTTTGGTCCTTTCCATGACGTATATGATCTTAACTGTGAGAGGCTATAGGAAGAAGCCGAAGTTGGCCCGGTCCTTTTCGGTTATCTACCATCATCATCCAACTGATCTCGAAGAGTTCTATTATCATACAAGGACTCCGATATATAAGAAGCCTATAAGAAGTCTTCCACCGGTGACTGGTCCGCCGCCAGAATTGCCGCCAAGATTAAATCGTCCTAATGGTAATTTTTTTAGCTATGCTAAACAACTTTCAAAAAATTTTCAATTGATTTTCGTAAAAAAGAAAGTTTTATTCTTCATAGTTCAGTGGTAATGTGCTTGACTTTGATTTTAAAGGGTCAAGGGTTTGATTCCCCGATCGAAATAACTTTTTTTGCCTTAATTAAAATCAAAATTTTTTTGAAATTTGTTCAGCATAGCTAAAAATAATAGAATATCCCGGAATTTTAAGGCAGTATTTCCGTGTTAAAGGACCAGTACACTTGGAAAAAAGTTGTCATAACTTGTATATATTCGAAAAGTTCATGAAAAATGGAGCAGTTTTTGTTTTTATAGCATCCTCTGAATCATTTTAGTTTTTGAGATAATTGCGTGCAAAGTTTCGTCTGTGTATTATAACGAAAACATTTGTTTTAAATTCCTAATTCAACCAAAATTTGTTTATTGACAAGAAAATAATTTGAATTTCTTGAGCATCTAGGAAAAAGTAAATATAGCATTTTTCTCAGATCAATGAGACAAATAAAATGACACAAAAATTATTCAATTTGAAAATCATTTTGAGTTATTGAAACGAAAACCCTGATTCATGTTTTCGTTTCAATAACTCAAAATGATTTTCAAACTGAATAATTTTTGTGTCATTTTATTTGTCTCATTGATCTGAGAAAAATGCTATATTTACTTTTTCTGTAGATGCTCAAGAAATTCAAATTATTTTCTTGTCAATAAACAAATTTTGATTGAATCAGAAATTTGAAATCTATGCAAATGTTTTCGTTGTATTGTACAGACGAAACTTCACACGCAATTATCTCGAAAACTACAACGATTCAGAGTGTGCCATCAAAGCAAAAAATGCTCCATTTTCATAAACTTTCCGAATATATAACTTTTCGTAAGTCGATGAAAAACGAAAAAAATTTTAAATCTTCATGTCAATATACAACTTTTATTGATTCAGGGACGAATTTTCACTGCGTTCATGTTTTCGTTGGCAACTTTTTTCCGAGCAGACTGGTCCTTTAAACACTCATATCTTGATCAGGTGGCCGTATGGGCGAACAATTCCAAACAGTTTTATAATCAAGTTGAGTGTGAGGAATATTTTGAGTCCGGTTTTGGCAAAAAAGAGGGGGATAAGTTGGGAGTGTTACTTGTTAGTCAAGGATAATTGAGTTGTAACTTAATTATTCATGTTTAACGTAAGGCCTAGAATATTCCAACCTATTGGGAACAGAAACTTAATAACAATTTTTAGCTTCGCACAAACATATGGACCCGTTGTTGCCAAAATCATCGAAACTTGAAGAGGAAGAGCATCGACGAATGTTATCCTTGAACAAAAATTATTTAAACCAACCGCGTCCAAGAGCGAGGACCTACTCGTTTTGAAACACCATTGGAAGAAGCATAATTTATCATTTTTTTATTTCTAGTCATTCAACTGTTTTTGTGCCATTTTGGCTGCTAATAAGGGACACTATCAACTTGCCCTCGGGCTCAACAGATTCCTCATACCCGAAAAATTCTTTATACTTGGTTATAGAATTTTTTGGAATTATCAGCCCATACGGTTTCTTGACTGAGAAATGAACGTTTGAAGTTCACAGAATATAAAGTAAGTTGAATTACTTATTAATTTTGCCTGAATCGATAAAGGTTGTATATTGAAACGAAAATATCGAACATTAGAAAATTCAAAATTTACTGACCCGTTTGTCGAGATAGCTCATTGAATTCCTCATGGTCTTAGAAATTCAATGAGTACACAACATGCCTTCCCTGAAGCAGGGAAATGTTTCCGAAACGAAAAACGTTTGTCTGATTCAGGGAATGCGTGTTGTGTACCTATTAAATTCCTGAGATCATGAGAAATTCAATTAGCTATCTCGCTTGTCACAAACGGGTATGTAAATTTTGCATTTTCTAATGTTCGATATTTTCATTTCAATATACAACCTTTATTGATTCATGCAAATTAATAAGCAATTCAATTGCAAATTTTAAACACTCAAATCTCAGTCAAGAAGCCGTATGGGCCGAAAATTCCAAAAAATTTTATAATCAAGTTGGGTATGATGAATCTTTTGAGCTCGGTTTCGGGAAAATCGGAGGGGAAAGTTGATAGTGTTCCTTGTAAGTGTTTTATTTTGTTGCTTGCTTTAGCTGTATAAAGTGCGTCAATAAACCTTGCAAATTAATTAGCCATACACAATTCGGCGGCGAGAAGCATATGCAAATATTGTCATCTCATCGAAAAACTTTTCATTTTCGACCTTGAAAAGTGTCATAATTTTCTCAACTAAAGATTTCTGGCCATTCAAGGCTTTCGGAGCTACTGATCAATAGGGGGCCATTCACGTGAAAAATTTTTTGGAAATGACCCCAAAAAAACATGAGGCCTAGGCTTGGGCTTAGGCTTAGGTCTAGGCTTAAGCTAGGCTTAGGCTTGGGCTTAAACTTAGGCCTAGGCTTATGCTTAGATCTAGGCTTAAGCCTCATCTTAGCCTTAGGCCTAGGCTTAAGCTTGGGCTTAGGCCTTGGCTTAGACGTATGCTTAGGCCTAGACTTGGGCATAGGCCTTGGCTTAAGCTTAGGCCTAAGCTTAAGGTTTAGGCCTAAGCTTAAGCCTAAGCTTAAGCCTAAGCTTAGGCCTAAACTAGGCCTAAACTTAGGCTTAAACTTAGGCCTAAGCCTAGAAATGACCTCTGTAGGAGTAAAAACATGCGAGGAAATCCGAATTTGACATTTTCGAAGCGAAAAAAAGCTTCCCTGATTCAGGGAAGGCTAGTGCATTGAAGCAAAAATCACATTTTTAATACTTTTTGCTTCAATATACAATACGCCGTCCCTGAATCAGGGAAGCATTTCGCTTCGAAAATGTCAAATTTGGATTCCCCGCATATTTTTATCCCTAGAGAGGTCGTTTACAGAAAAAATTTACCTGGGTGACCCCCCTATTGTATAGTAGTTCCAAGTTTGGTTGATATTAGTTACGATGCTTAATAAATGCATATTTTTTACACGTAACTTTGACATTTTCTTTGATAGGTTTGCTCTTTTTTATGCAGGCTATTCTTGAATCCATCTATTATCTATAAGACTCGCTCATGAATATAAAATTTGGTTGATTTCATTTGAATGAAATGAAAGCACGCAGTTTTTTTGCTGTGTGTGTTGATGAAATGACTTGTCCGAAAGCAAATAAAATACAGATACTTCTTCTTGGTGTTTTCAAAGAGAGATGGGTACGGCTTCTGCTCCCTTTGATCGGATCGTTGACGATTAGAGTCGGCTTATTTACTGGACTTTTAGAGCATCTCGTCCACTAGGCAGGTTCTTCTCGGGTATCATTATTTGAAGATCGCTTGTAATCGCATCATTGGGCAAAAGTC
>JAQGBS010001636.1:0-15125 GCA_034698545.1 Acrobeloides obliquus
CTATGAAAGCGAGAACATCGGTTGGCGAGACTGGGGAAAAGGTTTAGAAGAGGACCGGAAGATGACTTCAAAATGGGCAATTTTCAGGTTTTATAGCTTTTTGTGAATTGTGAAGAATATTTTTTTTTTCAAACTTTGATTGAGCAAATGGAAGGATGTCTTCAAAAATTGAAAAATTCGTCAATTTTTGTTTCAAACTTTGATCGAGCAAATGAAAAAATGAATTTAATTGTATGTCCCAGCTGCTTTGTTATATTCGAAACCTTTTGGGGTTCTAATTGAATCAGGGAAAATGTATTGAAGCGAAATGTCAAGAATCATAAAATTCAAAAATACGTCGTTTTAACTGGTGATTTTGTGTAGCTGGGGGGGGGGCGAGGGTTTGGACATGGGGAACAAGATGTTGGCGCTAGAATTCAAATGAACTCATGGAGGATAACTATACCAGTTTTTGATGAATTTTTCAATTTTTGAAGATTTTTGCAATTATGACAAATTTTTCAATTTTGACCAGTTTTCACTTTTTGCAATTTTTTCGAATTTTCAATTTTTGACGAATTTTTCATTTTTTTCAAAAATTAAATAATTCAAGATCCTTGAACATTTCGAAAAAAAATAAAGCATTTTTTATAACTCGATGAGACGAATAAAATGACACCAAAATTATCGAATTTGAAACATGTTTTGGGTTATTGAAACGAAAAACGTGAATCAGGGTTTTCGTTTCAATAACCCAAAAAATGTCTAAAATTCAATTATTTTTGTGTCATTTTAATTATCTCGGCGAGACGAATAAAATGACACGAAAATGATCCAATTTGAACATTGTTTTGGGTTATTAAAACGAAAATCCTGAATCAGAGTTTTCGTTTCAAAAACCCAAAACAATTTTTAAATTCAATAATTTTGGTGTCATTTTATTCGTCTCGGCAAGCTAAAAAAATGCCGTCTTTCTTTTTTTAATCTAAAAGCCAAAAAGTTAAAAACAATTGGACGCAAGCGGGATTCGAACCTATCCGTTAAAGTACAATCCTGGAGTTCTAACTATTCAGCCACCATGTTTTTCGTGGTCGAGACTTTTTCTTGCAAAACGGTTCGCCGTGAGGATAGGAAAGGATACTTCAGAAAAAACATGAAGTGACAAAAAGATACTTATTTCCATCCCACTTCCTCTTTTTTTTATCAAAATTTTGGGAGCTAATACACAAAATGCGACTTTTCGCTTCAATACACAGGCTTTCCCTGATTTAGGGAAGCGTTTTTTCGCTTCAAAAATGCCAAATTTGGATTCCCTGTTTTTACCTATAGAGGGGTCATTTCCAGAAAAAAAATTTTGAAAATTTTTTCACGTTGATGATCTTCGGAGAAGAAAAAAAAATTTTTTGAAAATGACCCTTCTATGGATAAAAACATGCGGGGAATCCGAATTTGACATTTTCGAAGCGAAAAAACGTTTCCCTGATTCAGGGAAGGCTAGTGTATTGAAGCGAAAAGTTGCAAAAATGCGATTTTTGTTACTAAAAACGACCCCTTTTGGGGTCAAGATTATCGAAATTTTATTTAAAAAATTGATTTTTCTTGAAAAATTCGATTTTTTTTTAAATTTTCGATTTTTCTTGAAAAATTCGCTTTCCTGATTCAGTGAAGGCCTATGTATTGAAGCGAAAAGTCGCAAAAATCGTATTTTGTGTAGTAGCTCGAAATTTTGACATAAAATCATGTTTGTGACCAAAAACCTACCGTATCAATTCCAAAAGAAAGCTTCCCAATTCCCTTGGTGTCCATTCGCCTCTGAAGGCATCTCATGACAAAAAAACACACGTAAGAGGACACACCATAGAAGACACCTTGGTCTTCATTTCTCCTCCGATGATTCCATTCATGTGTCCCCGAATGGATGCCATTGTTATATGCTCTCTTCTTCTTTAGGCATTTATTCCAGCCGAGCCGCTCTTCGTCGTTCATTGGTTGGTTCATCGCTCCTTTCGAAAATGTTTTCCAAGAGGTCGAAAATGTAGACCGCCCTCTCTTCAAGTGAGGATAAGCATGTTTCGCCGCAGCACTTCTCGGCTTACACCAACAACTACTACAACGGTGTCTTCCGATAATCATCTAAGAAGACATGTTTCGGGCAACCGCGTGCACGAGCTTTTTCCTATAAGCCTTCGATCGGGGGATTTGAGTGAAAAATTTTGAATTGTTAGGATAAAAATTTATCTGATATAAGGCTTCAGTCTTATGATATAACCTTTTTATTGTTTAATAAAAAAGTCGGCTACTTGGCGAAATGGATAAGGAAGTCGTCCGTCTGATCTGGCAAGTTAAGCTACATTAAGCCCTTCAGGCATAGGCCCCCAAGGGGGGGGGGTACAGTACCCCCTCACCACTTATCCTCGGACCTTCCGCCTTTATAGTCATTCATCCATCCATTATGGGGGACCGATGTACCCCCCCCCCCCTACTGGTGACCTATGCCTTCAGGTTCGACGTTTCGGCCAACCGCACACAGGAACCTTTTCTTATAAGCATTCGATCGTAGATTTAAGTGAAAAATGTTGAAAAGTCAGGATAAAAATTATCTTTTATAAGGCTTCAGTCTAAGCTTACTATGGTTCAGTTTAGGATATAACATTTTTCATGCTTACAAAAAATGTTGGCTAATGGGGGAAGTGGATAAGGAAGCCGCCCGTCCGATCTGGCAAGTTAAGCAACGTTGGGCCCACAGGTTTGATCCCACTAGGGCAAAAATTTTGATCTACAAAAAACTTTTCTTGGAGCAAAAAATTTTTGTTCCATTCTTTGTAAGGAAAGTTCTTTTTGTATATCAAAATTTTCATCCTAGTGGGATCGAACCTGCGGGGGCCCAACGTTGTTTAACTTGCCAGATCGGACGGGCGGCTTCCTTATCCACTTCACCAAGTAGCCGATATTTTTCAATTTTAATAAAGAATTTAAGTTTGTGGGACGAGATGGCCTCAGTAGCGCAGTAGGTTGAGTGTTTGACTGTTGCCTGAAAGGTCGCGGGTTCGATACCCAGCTTTGTTGCTTAATTTTTGCCCAAAAAATTGAAATTTGATTTTTAAAAATCGAATTTTGGCCAAAATTTTGAAATTTGTCATAAAAATCGAATTTTGGTCTAAAAAATCGAATTTTAGTCAAAAATTGAAATTTGCCCAAGAATCGAATTTTGGTCAAAATTCGATTTTTTTTTATCAAATTTCAATACTTGGGCAAAAACCAAGTGACGAAGCTGGGTATCGAACCCGCGACCTTTCGGGCAACAGCCAAACATGCAACCTACTGCGCCACTGAGACCACCTCATCCCACAACCTTAAATTCGTTATCATTTTTTTCTTAATTTTGACAATTCTATTTTTCATCACTGTTTTTTTTTTGTTTTTTTGTGTCATTTTCTTCGTCTCATTTAGCTATAAAAATTGCTACAATGTTTATGTTATGAAAATTTAAAAAATCGATTTTTCCGCAAAAAATTCAAAAAAGTTTGTGTATTACAACGAAAACATGAACGCAATTTCAAATTTCAAACGCAATTTTCTCAAAAACTACAACGATTTAGAGTATACCGTAAAAACAAAAAATGCTCCATTTTTCATGACCTTTCCGAATATATAATTTTTGCATACGAGTTCTTTTTCGTAAAATGAAAGCCGTTGCAAGTAGCTTTTGTAGGGTTATAGATCGATTTGCACACCTATATACCTCTCTAATCGCGCTAATCGAATTATTTCATTTAAAATCTTTTGTTTTGAATTATAATCCGCTTTCAGGGACTTCGATTTAAAACTGGCTTCTTCGAAGAAGTCTTACATCTACATCCATCTGCTCTTGTTTTTGTTGACTGATCAAGAAACCTTAGAGTCACAACAATCTTTCTTAATCAAAGAAAATCAAGAAAATCGTATAGCTGGGCGTATGGTTTTGAGATGGCTGTAGAATTGGGTGGCGAAGAAAGAGCCCCATCAGCGCCTATACAAGAAAATTCAGGTAAAAATTACAGATTTCAATGTTTTGAACATAGACTTAGGCTTGAGCTTGGGCTTGGGCTTAGGCTTAGGCTTGAGCTTTGGCTTAAACTTATGCTTAGACTTGCGCTTAGACTTGGGTTTAGGTTTGGCTTAAACTTAGACTTGGGCTTAGGCTTAATTTGAGCTTAGGCTTAATTTGAGCTTAGGCTTAGGTTGGCGGTACGACATTTGCGATCCGGCATTTGCGATCCCGGCATTTGCGATTCCGACATTTGCGGCCCGACATCTACGGCCCGACATTTGCGGCTTAACATTTGCGGCTTCGACATTTGCGGCCCGACATTTGCGGTCTAAAAATGGGTTTTATAAAATTTATTTAAACAAATAAAAAAAAACTCATGTTTGAGCCGCAAATGTCGGGCCGCAAATGTCGAACCGCAAATGTCGGGCCGCAAATGTCGAACCGCAAGTGTCCGGCCTCAAATGTCGGGCCGCAGATGTCGGGCCGCAAATGTTAAGCCGCAAATGTCGGACCGCAAACGTCGGGCCGCAAATGTCGGGGCCGCAAATGCTCGGCCGCAAATGTCGTACCGCCACTTTTTTGGAGGAGAATCGATTGCGCGTATTCCCGAAGCATGAAAACGTTTTCTTGACCCTGATTCAGGGAATGGAGTTGGTGTATTGACGGGAAAATCGAAAAATTTTCTTTTTTTGCTCCTTCACCAACTCCATTCCCTGATTCAGGAAAGAAATTTTTCAATTTTCGTGTTAATACACCAACTTTTCTTGAATCAGGGTCAAAGAAGCGTTGTTTAACCCACGAGTTTTCATATTTTTTCTTGCCTTCTCCTGAGCCATCTTTACTTTGCTATATTAACATGTTGTACATGCTCAGAGTTAGAATTACCTTTGACCAATATATTTACACTTTGCGGCACGTTTTTATAAAGAAGTGCCATCTGTCAAAAAAGCTCCAAGTAGGACAAACAAAGACAATAGAATGATGTCAAACATGCTTAATTTACTGACCATTATCTCTCATCGATGAGTCCATTAACGGAAATCTATTACGCTTCAACAGTTGGCCCTTTTCGGACAATGCGCTAGAAATCTTTTTTACACGAGGGGTTTTTTATCTTTCATATACTTTTTGAGTTTTAGAGGACATATCCAGGATCCATTTTTCGATTTTGTAGCCAAATTTCAATTTTTCGGCTAAAATACGATTTTTTGGCCAAAATTCGATTTTTATGACAAATTTCAAAATTTTGGTCAAATTCGATTTTTGGCAAAAAATATGATTTTTATCAAATTTCAATTTTTTTGGCTAAAACCTATCTTATAAGTATTTTGAATGGTTGGGTCGATGGTGTAGTGGATATTGAGTCAGTCAATGTCTTCAGTGATCATAGGTTCGATCCCCGTGTTGGCCAGTTTGTTTTTGCCCAAAAATAGGTCACTTTTTCCAGAAAAAATTTTGAAAAAAGTGACCTATTTTTGGGCAAAAACAAAATGGCCAACACGGGGGATCGAACCTGTGACGAATGAAGGCATCAACTAAATCACTATCCACTACACCATCGACCCACCTCAAAGGTCTGGGTGGAAATACCTATTTTAAAGGGGGAGTCCAACTTAGGGCTGGGTAGAAAATTTTTTTAACAAGTGGCCTCCTAGGAGTAATTTTATGCGAGGAATCGATTGCGCGCATTCCCGAATCTTGAAACGCTTCCTTGACCCTGATTCAGGGAAATAGATGTGTGTATTGAAGCAAAAATCAAAACATTTTGAAATTTCTTCCTCAAAATCATATTTCTGGGGGTAATTTCATGCGGGGGGAATCGATTGCGCGCATTCTCGAAGCTTGAAAACGCTTCCCTGATTCAAGGAAATTAGTACATGTTGGATTTTCGCTTCAATGCACTCTTATTTTCCTGAATCAGGGAAGCGTTTTCAAGCTCCGGGAATGCGCTCAATCGATTCCCTGCATGAAATGTTCAATTTGCGCTTCAATTCACACTCTTATTTCTCTGAATCAGGGTCAAGGAAGCGTTTTCATGGTTCGGGAATGAGTGCAATTGATTCCTCGCATAAAATTACCCCTAGGAGGTCACTTGTTAAAAAATTTTTTTTTAATTTTCTACCCAGCCCTAAGTTGGACTACCCCAACACACTGTAGACCTAATATGAATTTTCCCATGCTGTTCAAAATTTGAAAATTCGCGCCTTTTCTCATAAAACGATAAAAAAAGTGCATTTGAATATCCATGTACTCATATAAGGAAACAGAAAACCGACGTCAATAACTCCACGGACAAAAAACTTCCTCGAAAAAATGATACGATTTTGAGAACTTGCACAGCATGAGTCCCTGGCTAAATTTGTTCTTCCCATATGCGCGAAGCACTTCCGCCAGTTTTGTTTTCCTCTTTTTTCGCCGCTTTTGATCTTTTGAAGGTTCCGTTGAATGGGCAAGCGTGGAAACATTTAATGAATCGGAGAAAAAGAATCGGATATTTTTTTTTACAAAGTTCAAGTTTACGGTAAAAAATAGATGCGGGAAAAGTTGTTGAGCATGAAATTTTTTAAATTTTTTTCGTAAAAAAATTAAGCTTTTCTGACCCTGATTCAGGGAAGGAATGGATGTATTGAAGCGAAAATGTAAATTATTCAAATTTTCGCTGGAAAACCGGCTGTCTAGGAGTAATTTTATGCGGGAAATCGATTGCGCACATTCCCGAAGCGTGAAAATGCTTCTCCGATTCAGGGAAGAGATGTGTGTATTGAAGCGAAAATATAAATTATTCGATAAAATTACCTTAGACAGCCGGTTTTCCAGCTAAAATTTGAATAATTTACATTTTCACTTCAATACACCCATTCCTTCCCTGAATCAGGGTCGGAGAAGCGTTTTCACGCTTAGGGATGTGTGCAATCGATTCCCCGCATAAAATTATCCATAGGCTAGGGCCCGTCACGGGTCATAAAAAAGCCGTACAACGGGGCTAAGAAAAAAAACCGTACCGGGATCATTTTTGAGTTATTATATTTTTCGTATAGAATCGTGTCTGCAGAATCAGAATATACCTAGTTTTTTGGTCGAATCGATCTTTTTCGAGGTTTTTACGTCGATCTTTATCATATATCCAAAAATGGCTATTTTAAAGAAAATCGTTATTTTTTAAAGGAAAAATTCGTTTTTGATGCGGATTTTTGCTGTTTATATTTTGAATATGTGATGCTAAATGAGAATATATCATGATTTTGTGTTAGACTGTTTTGTACTTTGAAAATATCGATTTTTTTCACAGGACACAAAAATGGTCTATTTCACTCAAATCGCTCTATCTCAGCAAGGTCGACGAGCAAATTTAAGCAGCTTCGTATAATAACAGAATGAACTATGCTCTTTAAAACTACGGTCGATTTTTGGTGAAAATCCTACGCAATTTTACGCAACTTTTGACCTCTTTATTAATAAGAGGGGTTTTTATGGTATTATTGAAGACAGGGGGTCAGGGAAATTTTTTTTCATCCAATTCCATCGGGAATCGCTTCCCCACTCGGAAAAACTCCCGCTATAAAGTAAAGAGACGAATCCGAGCTAATCTGCGGGAGATAGAGCGATTTTTTCCCGGGGGACCCCTCTCAGACCCCCAAAAATAGCTACAACCGTAGGAGTGAAATCCAGTGTTCAAAATCAAAAAATTCCTTCAGATTCGAGTTCCCCATGTCGAAAAACCCCCGAGTACAAAAAATCAGCTGATTTGGAGCACTTTTGGAAATTTCGAAAAAAATTTTGAACAGGGGTTTTTTGGCTTTGACAACAAAAAATCAATTTTTCGACCTTTAGAATTGTGAATTTTGCAAAAATAACATCGCCATTCGCTTCCCCGCATAAAAATACCTATATGCATGTCCAATAAAGTCATATTGAGCGGTTTTTTTCATGACTTTATTGATTTTTGAGTTGGAGTACGGTTTTTCCTTATAAAATCGGCCTTTCCTTTGTACAATTGGCACCTTGAAAAAATCATAAAATTTGAAGGGAAAAAGCATTTTTGATGCGGTTTTTTTTCACTACTAGGTTTTTAATAGCACAGATTTCGATTCTAAAATGTATTTGGGGTGGTTTTCATATGAAACTATCGAGTTCTGAAAATGCGTGACGGTCCCTACCTAATGGATCATTTTGAAAAAAAATTGGGTCAGAAAAACATAGAAAAATCGGTCAAACTTCAGTTTTTTATACAAACTGTAAATATAAAAATTAGAAAAAACTTACCTATACACCTATTACATACTGAACAATGCGAAGAGCGGGGTGGTCTATAGAATTTACAAGTAACACACCACTTCATTCTAACCGTAATGCCTTAAATTTAACGCGATTAACTGTTCAAGTCTTAGCTTAGCAAATTTACCATTTATCTCCACGTTTTTGTACAAAGGGGAACGAAAATCATCCATCATAGATTCTTCGGAAGCAGTTGCTAAAAGCGTTCAATTAGAAATGCACAATTTACAACAAGTGACATTCCTTTTCACCAGCCAGAAATATGGGGGACCGTGCCCCCTACTGAGTATTTATGTTATTCATAGTGGCAAACTTGTCTCTTGAGTGACAATGCCTTATCACAATGAACATAAATATTCTCGTGCTCAAAATTTGAATACTACTGGCCGTTGTCAAGAATTGTCACTGTTGTAACTTGTGCACCCCCTACTATTAACTCGAAAACTTACCCAAAGGATGAACGCCGGGATCCATGGAAGTTGCCATAAAAAGGTTCGAAATTAAGATCATAAAGAGCATAGCATCGATAGCGCATAGAAAATAACCAAGCATACCAAATTCTCGAACCAACTCTGGCACTAACAAATAGAAGAAACTTCCTGTACAGCCCACAATTAAAGACCAAGTAACAGCAGCCGGCAACGCTTGACTAATGTTTTTGCAGCACTTTTTCATTCTGTTGTTCGTGGGCATTTTTCATAAATAAGCTATTAAAATAAATTCGAATAAAACCAAGGATATGGGAACTGAATTCATGGAATGGTCCAACAAGTTTATCTATATATTCTTCTTTTAACACGGGAATACTTCTTCAAAATTCTGGGATATTCTATTATTTTTAGCTATGCTGAACAACCTTCAAAAAAATTTGAGTTTAATAAAGGCAACAAAAAGTTATTTCAATTGGGGAATGGAACCCCGGCCTTTTAAAGTCAAAATCAAGCACATTACCACTGAACTATGAAGCACAAAATTTTCGTTTTTACAATTCAATTAAATTGTTTGAAACCAACTTTTTTTTCAAAAAATTTTTTCGAAAGTTGTTCAGCATAGCTAAAAATAATAGAGTATCCCGGAATTTTGAAGAAGTATTCCCGTGTTAAATGGCACCAATTTTTTTAATGGTTTCTTTGGAAAAATACAGTGAGAATCATCAAGGTTATTAAAAAAAAGATAAGCGAAAAATTTGTTGGAGATAATGCTAGAACTTGAAAAAACCACATCGTAATTTAAATTTCAGGGCATTCGTTATAATGAATCGAAATTTGTATTTGTATTACTAAGCTTTGTTTCGAGATAAACCTAGAGTGTGAAGCAAGACTAGACATTCTTCTCTTGTCCATTCTTGCTTTACCCCGAGCAAGGGCAAAACAGGAGCGAGAATTTCGAGGGGGGGGGGCAAAAAGCAAGGCAAAACGAGTCAAAATCCGTACAAGACAAGATGAAAATCCGGGCAAGACTAGAGCAAGACAAGTCGGAAAAAGTAGTCAAAATGGCTAATACACATTTGACCTTACACATTCGAGGGTGTATAAAAAAGCTGGAATTTGGGCGATTTTTTCATGTTTTTTCAACCCCAAATTTTTTCAAAGATCCTAAAAATGACTCATATAGAGGTAATTTTATGCGGGGAATCGATTGCGATCATTCCCGAAGCTTGAAAATGCTTCCCAGATCCTGATTCAAGAGGCACTAGGACCCTTGTTACAACGCGAATTCACGACCATTCGTTACGGCCTCTCGTTACAGAAATCGCTCGTTACAACCTGTCAGGGGCGTGCCAGGATTTCAAAAATGGGGGAGGGGAAATCATAAACAACTTTTTTTCAATTTTTGTGTATGAGAAAATTGAATTTTTAGCGTTTCTGTAACGTGAGGTCGTGATGAGTGTACTGGGTAACGAGGGTCCTAGTGCCATTCAAGAAAGTAAGTGTGTATATAAAAGCGAAAAATATAAACTTACACACTTATAGGGGGTGCAAAAGTCCTGACATGATGCAACAAAAAACCCTATTATAGAGTGCACTAGATTCATCATTGAGCATTAGGAGCTGTGCATTTCACGATGGTGCTAGGACAATTGCAATTTGCATCGAAAACTGCTCGATTTATTGATACGAAACTGATCATCATGCCAGGACTTTTGCACCCTATGCCAGGACTTTTACCATCTTATGTCAGGACCAGGGGCGAAAAAATGGGTGATTGCACCCAAAATTCACCCACCCATAACAGGCATCACCCGCTAGGTGATTCACCCAGGGGGTGATGCCACCCACTGGGTGATGGGTGGGTGAATTTTCTCAGGAAGCCCGAGAAAATTGTATTTTCTCGGATTTCCTGAGCTTTTTAGCGCAATTGAGTGATTTTGGGTGCAATCATCCACTGGGTGAATCACCTACTGATGGCACCTTTTCGCCCTCTGGTCAGGACTTATGTCAAGACTTTTGCACCCCCCCCCCCCCTGTACTTTCCTGAACTAGGATCTGGAAAGCATTTTCAAGCTCCGAGAATGCGCGCATTCGACTTCCCGCATAAAATTATCCCTATATGGATCATTTTAAAGAATTTTGAGAAAAATTTTCGGATCGAAAAAACATGAAAAAATCGCCCAAATTCCGATTTTTTTTATACACTCCGTAAATTTCTGCACTTTTACCTTGGTTTCCCATGTTTTTTTAAAATTTTTCCAAAAATTCGGGTAAAAGCATAAGGGGTACATGGAAAATTTGTTGGCAATTCCATTGTAATTTTTTTCAAGTTTTTCAACAAAAAAATTTCAATTCCTTATTTTTTCGTACCGAAATTTTTTTAATGGAAAACACTCATTTTTAAGATAAAAAAACGCTCAGAAATTTTCGATTTTTGACGAAAATTTGGTTGAAATTTCTGAGTTAATGCATAACCAGCGCCGCGGGCGAAAGTTTTTTTGTTGAAAAATTCTTGTTTATATGCTGAAAATGCTCAGAAAATGACGAATTTTTGGTTTAAAAATGTCAAATTTGTGAATACGGGTACAAGATTTCGATAGATGCACTGCTATAAAAAGTTGAGTAGTTTGAAGTGGCTCTACGAATTTGATAGCTTAGTTCTTATTCAATTTTAAAAAACTCCTCATAAATAGGCTGCTTGGTTCAGTGGTTTTGCTCTCGCTTCTTATACAGAAGGTTCAGGTTCGATTCCCATCTGAAGCAATTTGTTTTTGCGATTATTTTTTGGTTGATAAAAGTTGATTTTTCAAAAATTTTCCAAAAAATGATCAGAAATTGTTCGGCATGGATTAAAATGGTGATTTGATGCAAAAAGAAGTCGTTTTGCAGCTTTTTTCCACCTGTCCTCACTTTTTTCCAGTTTGGTCAGCTCTGTGGTTATATAAATTTGGAACAACACTAAAGTTAAAGGGACGGTGGCACGCTCTAACAATTTTGAAGAACAGATTTTCGTGCTAATAATTAGATTTAATTGCAATTCAGGCAATTTTGATGAATTCGATCCCAGTTGTTTCAAACTTTTTGATGAAAGCTTTGTTGAAAAAATAAAATTTGTATACAATATTTTGGTTCTTTTTCTTTCAAGCGTTTCACAAAATTGGAACAAAAAAAACTTTTGAAAAACAATCACAAATTCAACACAAAATTGTAATTAGATCTAATTATTGGCACGAAAATCTGTTCTTCAAAATTGTTATAGCGCCACCTGTAGTCACAGTGTAGTTTGTTTTCAATCAACCTTTAATCAAATTTTCCCTCGACCCCAGTAAAAAGCGATCAGTTTCCTTTAATTTGATTTCAGTTTCATAAAGCCCACGTATAGTCGTAACAATATCTTTAGTTTATTGTTTGCGAAAATCGTAAGAACCCCATTATTTTTTGTTGAAAAATGGTTTTTGACATCTTGAATAGTTCCCAATCAACGGAAGAAGTTATTAATAACTATACAACAAGAATGCATACTAACTTGATGGTTGATACTTTCTTTGCTATCTTGTCCTTGATTATGATCTGGAAATTTTCTCCTAAAGCTATGGGAAATTACAAATATTTTTTGGCCAATATAACTGTAGCTTAAGCTAATTTGAATCGCATCAAAATCTTCGAATTTTAGATCTGCTCTTTTTTGTTGGACATTCATTCAACTTTAATCCATCTTCCTCTGCCTCTTGTGCCAGCAATGGGTTTTTGTACTCTAGGAGTTGCTAGACCCCTTGGTTTTCTACTAGGGAACTGTCTTCAAATTTGCCTTTTAATGGAATTGATCGGGTTTTGTGGTTCATCTTTAATATCAGCTTTTATTTATCGTTATGCTGCAGCCACGGATAAATTGCATTGGTTTAATAGACGTAAAATTTGGACTTGTATAATTTTATTGCACTTGTTTTTGGGACTTCCCGCCGCGTTATCATTTTGGGTATTGATCCTATACTATAATAGGTTTTCTCCGGATTTTAGTCATGAAATCATGCTAAAAGTAGGTTGAAAAATGATTCATGTTGTTTAAATTCTTATTCAATTTGAGTACTTTCCTGAGCTCAAATCGCTGTATGAAGATCCTGATCAAAACTGTTTGCTAGGAGTTGTGAGTATAGAATACCCGTTAACTGTCGCTTTTATTATTGTTATGTCATGCTCAATAATTTGTGCTGAAGGCATTTTAGCATATTTTTTATTTGGAACCTTAAGTTACTTGAAGAAACTTAAGACATCCTTGAGTGGAACCACGACTAAAATGCAGAAACAATTAACCGTCGCATTGATTTTACAAGTTTGAAACTAAGGCTGCGCGCTAACCTTCTCGAGCAGGGGGTATTGCACAAAATGAAAAGTGCAAAGTTGAACAAAAAATGCACTTTTTTAGTGCATTTTTTTCAACTTTGCACGTTTCACTTGACACTTTTACTTTTGTGTAATACCCCCAGGTGTTCGAGATGTTGTAGCCGATTCAGGATCGACTGAAATTCAATATCGGCTACAACAGAGACACTAAACACGTCTCGAATACCTTATAATTCTCTTGAATTTGAGACGTTTCGCGTCGCAAATTGGGTCTCGAATTCAAGTTCGAAACTAGCGTCTCAATCACCTGGGGTCTCTTGTTATACATGGTTAGTGACAAGTGAGCAAAAATGAATGAAAAAGTTGACTAGTGAGCACTTAATAAGTGACAAATGCACAAAAAAGTATAATGCCATTTTTGCTTACTTGTCACTAATCACTTGACACTTTTCGGCGCTAGGAACGAATTTCAATTCACGGAAATTACAGGGTGCGGCAAAAGTTAATTTTTATTTCTTGTATGTAATAAAATAACACGTAAAATTTAATTAAAACTAACAATAACATAATTTAACTATTTATTCTCGAAATGGCCACCTCCGGCTTCAACACACTTCTTTAATCGCTTGGGAAAGTCATCCACAGCTCTATCAATGACTTCTTGGGGGATATTGTTCCACGCTTTCACCAAACTCTTTTTCAAAGCTTCGATCGACTGGTGCGGCTTCGAACACGCTTCAGCTTCCAAAATACTCCACAGTGAATAGTCTAAAACATTCAAATCCGGGGAATTCGGTGACCACTCGCCGTTGTTTCGCTGCGGGCTAATGTCAACGTCGATGCACTCCGGGAAGATATCTTTGACCAAGTTGCGAGTTTCTTCGGCTTTGCATTTTTTCCTTGCTCAAATAAACGAATAATCCCTCCTCTGAATTCCTTCATGCTAAAAAAAATCAATTAGAAATGAAAATTCAATTAAAATCGTCAATATGCATGTAAAAAATTGTATGTAACCGAATTTTTGCCGCACCCTGTAGATTCGAATCTAATTTCCATGAATTGAAATTCGTTCCTAGTGCCAACTTGTCACTAATCAAGTACAACAAGAGATCCCTGTTCGAGACGGTTAGCGCGCAGCCTAAAGCTTTACATGAACGGTACTAGAGCTTTTGGCAACACCACTTTTTTAAATGAGCTTTTGGCAACGAATTGTTCGTTGTCAAAAGCTCGTTGCCAAAGCTCGTTATCAAAAGCTCTAGTACCACATATGAATAGATGTGCTAACTATTGATTTTAGTCGATTGTACCTACATGCTCGTTGGTCTTACCTTTTTTAGGAACCGTACTCATGGTTTTTGTAAATAATAATATCTCAAATGGTATGTTATATATTTATATAGGTAAAATATGGCTTGTTTAGAGTTCAGCCGACTTGCCTTCGAAATAGTCACTCTTCATTCGACGTTTAACACCATTTCCATGTTGGTTTTGACACCTTGCTATCGGGAAGTGTTGTTGAAACCGTATTATCATATCAAACGCAAGATCTTTCCACAATTACATGCTGTAGCTAGTGCTCCAGAAATTGTTTCGGCACAAATAATTAGACACAGTTAAAATTTTTCATAAGATGTGTTAAGAGGCGATATCTTGGAAA
This sequence comes from Acrobeloides obliquus, assembly GCA_034698545.1. Lineage (NCBI taxonomy): Eukaryota > Metazoa > Nematoda > Chromadorea > Rhabditida > Cephalobidae > Acrobeloides > Acrobeloides obliquus. The sequence goes on from JAQGBS010001636.1 coordinate 14,714, forward strand.
CTCGAACCGAGATAGGAGAATAGTAAAAAAAGTTTTTCAAATTTTTTCGAAACCCCCATATACCCTAGGTTTTTGGGGTCCCTGATCACGAATCGGGGGTCCGTTATTGAATCCGATCTATAGTTTTGGAAATATCGCCTTATTTTGGTCAAAACTTTGAAAAATCATAAAGTTGTACACGTACGCCCAAATCTCATGACCTTGAGCTCATTGGAACCGTTGTACTTCAATTTTTCTATTGGCGATCATATTCCGAAACATTATAGTTTCGGAGATATGGTGTCATAATTTTCGCTTGCTTGTCTTCATTTTATTAGTCTCTCATCAATCGTTGGAATACTCGCGTCATCATTTTACTCTTTCTATTCAAATTCAAACTTGCGCGAGTATTAACACGAAAAGCCTGATTTAT
>JAQGBS010001637.1:0-15124 GCA_034698545.1 Acrobeloides obliquus
TCTTCTTTTCAATTTCTTGTAAGTCATCATCGATGTCAAAAAATGAAGACACGGTTGAAAATTCATAATAATCAGAGGCTGTGATGAAAATGGGAGGTGTTGTTGTGAAACCTTCTGTGAAGCCTTCTATTGTTGTCTCGTATGTAGCACCTTCTGACGCTGTAGCAACTTTTGGTGGAGTTGTAGCCATCGTGATTATAGGTGCAGTTGTAGTCGTCGTGGCTGGAGGAAGTGTGTTGACTTGAGTTGTCGTTGTTATTGGTTGAACTTAAAAGTGTTAAATTTTCATTCTCACAACAAAAATTTTTCCTATTTTCATTTTTTGAAGCCAAGAAGGCTATTCAAAAGGAGAATCCTACTTCTGAAAATTGCACATAAATCATACATGAATAGGGGTCTAGATCTAATTCTCTAGCAAATTTTTGGACAAAGGCCGAATTAATTAAGGTATCTCGGAGTTTAAAACTTTAAGTTAAGAAAAATTTTAAAGAGATCTCCCTCTCAAAAATTATCGAAATCAAGACTCCATTATTCATGTGTGCCACAAATAGTATTGCTTACTTTTGCCATTACAGACAGCCGAAGATATATCTTGAATAAAAATGGGATCCCCCAAATCATAAACTCCATAAGTAGCTAGTTGAGCCAAATTGGCGGCTAAAAAAGTAACATTTTGCTTTAAAAATATTATCAAAAACCCTGACCAGTTTGTGGTTCCACTACCACCACAATCAAGCCATATCCCTTTGGATCAAAAAATTGTTTTCGTAAATTAATCGCTTGTTGAACATCATTTGTATCGCTAAAATTTTGTGAAATATACAGCATTAGTCAAACGGTGCGAGCGGAGCGTGTATGTTTTTTTTTAAATGCGCTCAATCGATTCGTTGCATTAAAACCCCGTTATATTATTTTGGCGAAAATTAAACACTTGAAAAAATCACGGAAGATCGCAAAATAACCCTTTTTTGGGTACCTTGTATGTTTTTTAACGCTGCCCGTGGACTGCGTACCGTTTGGTTTTTATTAGAAAATCTTACGTAGTGGCTGTAAAAATTACAAAAACGTAATTTGCCGGATCCACTGGTTGTGATTGAAGTATTTGATTGTTTAGAGAAGTTATATAACTAAAATAATAATAATTTCTTCAAAGTTAACATAAAATTTACTCGCTGAGGCTATTTTGCTGGAAGCATGTATACAGAAATCTTTTAATACTTGATACAACATTGTTTAGAGAATTTGTATCATTTTGAAGATTCCAATTTCCGCCTTGATTGCAACCAATCGGTTTCGGAAGTGCGGCTCGAACCGAATTAGGCGAGATTGTCCATTTTTGATAAGTGCTTTGTACTTTATTAATTTGCTAAACAAGTTTTTTGTAGTCAAAAAAGGTCGGGAAAACGAAAAAAAGAATTGGGAATGCTAAACTTTCAGAATATCAACAAAAAACGGCAACTTTTTAAGGAGTGGAGTGATCCTTTAAACCCGTGAGATTTTTTTCCAAAAAGAATTCTTACGTCATAGATAAAAGATTCGCCTTCGCTTTTTACATATGTTGAGGCTTCGAGACTAAAGATGACGTTGACTCGACATGGATCTAAATTCAAAAAGTTTTTTTTACGGTAGTTTTTTACTAAAATTGGAGGAAATTCGAAATTTTAAAAACGATTCATGCCATTCGACTCAGCTCGTCGAGACGAGTAGAACGAATACCATAACATAAGGGCTTCCATCCCGAGCCCATGGCTGAGTGGCTAAAGTGGCAGATTTGTAGTTTATAGGCTCGAGTTCGAATTCCGGTTAGAATTTAAAGTTGACCAAAGTGAATGAAAATTTTTGCATCTCTCTATGACCTCTAAGACACTTTGCATTTTTTGGTCAGTAAAAACTTGCTGTGATGTGCATTAAGGTTAGATTTTATAAAACTTAAAATCACTATTACTAATAGCTCCAGAAAATATTTACTGACCCAAAAATGATTGCAAAGTTTCTTAGAGGCCATGATAGAGAAAATCATGGACAAATTTAAATTTGAAGCGAGTTTCGAGTCCTAGCCTATAAACTGCAAATCTGTCACTTCAGTCACTCGGTCATGGGCTCAGAATGGAAAACTCCGTGTTATGGTATTCGTTCTACTCGTCTCGGCTAGCTGAGTCGAATTGCATGGCTCGTTTTTTTTTAAATTCGACTTTGCTCCAATTTTAGCAAAAAAACCACTGTGTTTTCAATACAGAGCCATATGCACAACTGATACTAAAGCCAGCGCTAACGCTAGCTGTAGCTAACGCTAATAGCTGTAGCTAACGTTAATAGTTGCAGCTATTAGCTTTAGCTGCAGCTAATAGCGTTAGCGTCAGTTGTACATACGGCCAAGAGCGCATAAACCCCTACTTTGAGCCTGTACAATTACAGCAATCCAAACACAAGTTAGAAGGCGAATAGACATCTCGAGACGTTCAAAAACTAAGAACACTCAATATTTTTATGCGGTTTTATATCATTTGACAATTTTGACATTAAAGCTTTTTTACTTCGATATTTTGATAAGCCTTAAGCTTACTTATCACACCCACAATTTAGTGCTTATGTGCCAAAAATGATCGTCTTTTGAAATTTAAGCTGCTTTCAAATGAAAGATTTTTAAATTCGAATGAGAAAAGCGAAGTAGACATTTTTATCAGTTTTAAAAATTTATTTCAAATTTTAATAAATAAGTTATATACAAGAAATAAAATTTTCACAAATTATTATAATCTATAACTGACGGTGTATGAATAGATCTTTGAATTCCTGGAGCTTGTGAGGTACCTTTTTTTCTTGCAGGTAGACATGTTGGAGTTAGCATAGGGCAATCTATTGGACGAGCCAAAACTTCATAAGAAGAAAGAAGTATTAGTTCCCTAGATTTCAATTCTTCTCTGCTATCGTTTTGACTAGATTGAGTAGAATTAATTGTATTATTTTCTTTAGGGTGTCTCGTCGGAGAAGCTTGTGTTAGGATTGATAAAGAAATTAACAAAATAAAGAAATCTGGGGGTATTTCGGGTGTCATTTTTCTTTCTAAAATGCACAAATAATGGTAAACTATAATAAATATGAGGGTTAAATTTTCTAGCACGATAAATTTAGCCTTATGTATATATTTTTGCTTATAAGCCTCTGGGGGAATAAAAAATATTAAGAAAACATTTTTTAACAAGATTGTCTTCGAACCAAAAGTGTCCTTTATAACTGATGGTCAAAAAGTTGCCTTAGTCCATCACAGAAAATTTTCCCCTAACATATCAAACAAAAATTTTGTTAATTCAAAAAATCAAAGATCTGTCGTCAGAGTTACTGTGCGAGTAAGAAAAGTTTGAAAATATTTGATTATTTTGCAAGCCACTTCCTCTTATACACCAAACCTGCTCCCTACAAAATCAAATATTTATCCATAAATTTTGAACTTTTCAGACAAAGAAAAAACTATGAACAAAGTACGCAAAATTCAATCAAAATGTATAAAATTTTCAAGTTCAAAACAGATCTCATGTTTGCCCTGTAGTAGACGTAATTGCCAAGTCATCACTTTTTGTTTAGTTTACAAGCACGTGAAGAATTGCGGATGAGATTGTTGGAACCCAGGCGCTCAACAAATCAAACATCAGATCATCGTTTATAAAGATTAATTCGATTTCGAAATTTTGTACAGGATGTGCACAAATTTTCATCGAGTAAGTATTATAAAACCTAACTTTATTCTATATCCCCAGCAAGTGTATACTGACCGAAAAATGATTTCAAAGTGTTTTAGAGGACAAAAAGAGATATTCAAAAATTTTCATGAAATTTGGATAACTTTAATTTCGGGCCGGGATTCGAACCCTCGACCTATAAAGTGTATATCCTGGACACTTACCACTTGGCCATGAGATTCTGACGCATCTATGTACAATATGGTACTAGTTTTACTTCTCTCGTTGAGACGAGTCTAATGGCATTACTCGTTTTTAAAACTTCGAGCTACCTCAATTTTTTGCCAAAAAAATGTCGTGAATCATGGTCATGGAAGCATGTTAAGAGACGATGTCTCGAAATCTCGAACCGGTCTCGAACCTGGGGTGGCCATAGTACGAAAAATTCGAATCAATTTTTGAAACCATAGTGTACCTTAGGTTTTTGTGGTCGTTAAACAAGAATCTGAAGTCCGTTTTTGAATCCGACTTTTCCTTTTTGAGATCCGGGCTGGTGGCTCCTAAAATGTATCCCCAACTTCAAGTGTTCATATCCCAGGCCAGTTAAATCCATCTGAAATGGTTTTGGTGTCGTTGGAAAGCTGATAAAGTCCACTTTATTTTTTCTCTATACAACCCCTATTCAAAACTCAAAAGTTGTAAAGATAGAACAATTTTTCTCATTTTTGAGGTATCCAAAAATGCATTATTTCCGATCTAACTCTTACTACGAGTTTTTCGAGTGCACTACGTTTCTTCGCCTATTACAGGGTGTGCGGAAATTATCCGGTTCCCTATTGTCGGATACTTTTCACCATAATTTTTGTTAGAAACATCTATAAATCGAGATCTTGGTATCTTTTTAAAGCTCTTTGTAGCTTTAAAATAACACGCAGATCTCGCCGTATGGTTGTTCCTATCAAAAGTTATGGCGAAAAAAGTATCTAGATATATCTTACTATAGGGGGTCGGATAATTTCCGTACATCCTCTATTTACTCCCAGTTACTCCTAGATACTATTGCTGGGTTACACTTTGTAACCAAAACAAGTTTTTGTCAATGAAGTATAACCCAGACAATAAATTTTTATCACCCAAGTCATAAACCAATATGGCAACCCTGACTATAACATAAAATTTTGTTGACAAATTCACTATAATCAAAGAATTTTAAGAAATTTTATCCTTTGCTGACAGATCAGTTCAACAACAAGCTAGTCCCCATGGACGACAAGCTATACCCAGAATGACATTTATCCCCTCATAAGAATAAGTAACATCTCTAGCCATAGGAGATCCTAGGCAAAATCACTACACTCATAAGCGGCCATATAAAAAATCACTATGGCCATATGGAGTCGTAGATAAAGCCGCTAAGATCATAGATATTTTTCCTATGTTCCCTCATGACTAGAATGATTTAGTATACACCTCTTATGGCCTTAGAGATTTTACCTAGGACCACTTATGAACATGGTTTGACTAAAGGTCTATCCAACTATTATGTCATTCTAATAAGAGAACTTTCCTACATCTCAGTCCAAAATCGATATCGAAACCTAGATAAAATTGTTCCTCATGTATGACTTCCCATCAAAAGTGAAGGAATTTTTTCCAAACGAGCTACATTTGATTTTCCTTATGCCCCCCAAAGGGGTCGATTTTTACGAAAAATTTAACATAAAAATTCGAAAATTTTCAATTTTTAAACTAATTTTTGCAAATTTTGCTTTGGAATCATATTCTTTATATTTTTTTCTAAAATAAATTTAAAAATCTTGGACACAATCGACAATGAAAGAAATAGGGTTGGCGACACTTGCGCATGCAACATCTGCGCATGTACATTTGCATGCGCAAGTGTCGCCAACCCAAGAAATAATATTTTTGGATGGAATCAACAAAATGAAAGCGGAAAAAATATTATAAGATAATTTATTTATTAAATTTAAAAAAAAGTAAAATTCATATTAGATGTTTTGTTACTTGGATTAGTTAGCTCTAAATTTAAAAATGAAGGGCTATTTATAAACAACTTTAATACCTGACAAAATTCATCAGGCGATTCATCTGGTGGCGATGTAAGATCACCTTGGTTTAACCTATAAAGCGCCATTCTTACTTTAGTGTAAGATATTTTAGGAAGACTTATGTCATATAGTGCCATTTCAATGCCTGTACCTTCTGGGAGGCCAGTCATGCCTCTATATATAAAATTTATTATATTATCACAACAACAAACTCACAAGTTGAGTTGACAAGTACTTGGATCACTAAATGCAGAATCTCCAAAGGCATAATAATGCCCATTTAAGTTATTCATACAACTACCAAACCACCATCCTCTAAAAAAAGTAATACAGTTGACTCTCAATAACATGACCCTCCCTCCAAATAAGACGTCGTCACGTGACATCTTATCGAGGGTCAACTGCAGCTGTATTTTTCTATTTCTCAAAATGTTTTTTCTTGATGTAAAGTTTCTTTCAGCAATATTCGTTCTAAATGGCCTCATTTATTTTCTGTTGCTTACCCAATATTTCCCTGATGTGTGGCATTGGTATTTGTTGTAGCTGGGTAATTTAAAACAGGACAAAAATATCGCGTTTGATTTTGCGAGGCGTTTATTTTAGTGTTAGACGTAAAATTATCCCAAGTTGAGAAAACGGAACCTATATCACTGCTGAATTTCAATGTTGAGGCATTTAGACCATATGATGCTCCATATACATTAGCATTAAGTTTATAGCTGTTCGAGATATCTCCAACCTAAATTTGTGGTTATATACTCTTATATACTACCCTTTTGTTTCGTCTCATGCGACTTTAGTTAATGTATTAGATCGACGTTTCATGAAAAGTGATGTTCTACAAGTTGTTCCTTAGAGTCTGGAGGGGTCTGCAAAAGCAAATTTTTTTATTCGATTGATAGTTTTTGAAAAAATCGATTTTTTGTCATTTATGGATCATTTTCAGAAAAATCGTTTGTTGAGGTGTTAAAATGAAGTTTTGTGTAAATAGAAAGCTTTTGGAGTTTTTTGAAAAAAGATTAAATTTTTTGAGCACTGGAAAGTTGAGAAAAATGGTTTTAAAATTTGGCGTAAATTTATAAAAATCTGAAGAATCGACACAGAGAGCGCAGCTCGGGAGTGCCGTTCGGGAGTGTCGCTCTGGAGTTCCGCTCGGAAGCGACGCTTCCGAGTCGAAGCGAGGCCGAGCTATGTCTCCATGTACTTTTTAATAAAAACGGACTTATTTTTGAATTCCTCGATAGAAAAACCGGGGTACGCCATTGTGATGTGGATAAGAAAGATGTCCGTCCGATCTGGCAAGTTAAGCAACGTTGGGTCCACAGGTTCAATCCCGCTAGTGTAAAACTTTTGATTTTCAAAAAAAACTTTTTTCCAAAAAATGGGCAAGAATTTTTTGCTCCATTTTTTTGAAAATCGAAAGTTTTACCCTAGTGGAAACCCAACGTTGCTTAACTTGCCAGATCGGACGCGCGCCTTCCTTATCCACTTCACAATGGCGTACCCACTTTTTATATAGTACAGAGTATAAAACTTACAGTAAAGTTTACATAATACCATGGATCATAGTTGTTTGTTATAGACGTATTTCCACAACACAAGTCTATACGTAACCCATAAGGGATATTTTGATGAGTGAGATAGTACAAATTCTCCAGCCCAAGGAAGAAATTACTATTTTTCTCAACAATACCAAAGCCTTCTTGGTAATCGGTCCAAGATTTGTTAAAATCAGTTTGATAGCTGGGGCCACGACTAGACTTTCAAATATCGCTCATTTTAATCAAATTAAATTCACCTTTGAATAACAGTGTATGCTTGGCCCTGTGATCTGTAATCGCAATAAACTACCATTTCTTTATAACGTCCAGCTTTTATTGTGACATTTCCGGATTCTGTTAAATGTAGTGAAGGATCCTGACAATCTACTGGTATTGCAGGGCCTAAAATGTGTTTCAATTTTTCTCGTTTTGCAAAATTTTCATACCACTTGAAAAACTTTTTTTATATCATGCTAAAAAATAGGGTGTGCCAAAAACCGGATTTTTGAATGATTTTTTCAAAAATTTTCAAATTTGTTAAATATCCATCAAAATAACCCTATACAGTTGAACCTCGATAAATGGCATTTCGATATAGTGGAATCCTGAACTTGGTCCCGGCTGTATGTCTTAGAAATTAATGGTTCGGGACCCTCGATATAGTGGCACCTTTATAGACATCCCGATGGTTCCTTGAGACTGACCTGCTGTGGTAGTTTCTTGAGCTACTGGTGTCGAACTTGTAGGGGTTGCCTGAATTTTGAATTAATATGTAATCTCTGATTATTATTACAGTGCAGAAGTTTGCTGCGTTCATCGGTACTCCATATTCTGCTTGATACAATGCCATTCTAACTCTGGTATAAGAATGTGCATCAAGAGATTGCGGCAGGCCTAGTGTTCTCATTTCTATCCCTGTTCCATGCCATACAGAAGTATTGCTTATCAAATCACTAAAAAGTGTTATATGATTTTTTTTGAAGATTTTTACGTATTTATTTGGCAGGTATTATTCGGATAAAATATCGGGTCACCAATACCATAAAAATAACCATTCAAATTGTTCGTGCAACTGCCAACCCACCAGCCTCTAAAATAAATTATGAGCTAGTTTTGTGCTCGGAATTTTTATACCCAATAGCATTAGTATCGTTATCAGCTCTGGCATATTTGTAGACACTGCAAATCTGTTTTGAGTACACACCTTGATAGTCGGCATAAGTCGAAAATTTGCTACCAATATCAGTCTGCGCACCACTAGGACCCGGCGAGTCAATACCTAATTGACTTGCTTCGGCCGTTGCCTTAAGTATATATCCATCACTTGGTCCAGAAACCTAAATAAAGCCTTTTGATTAACTTTCATAAAGTTTTATTTGCACTTTGAAATTATCATAATGTAGACTTGCCACAAGATTAGGCCCACAACAAAGATCTATCTGTAAGCTATAGTTATAGCCTGTGTTGCTAGTCAGATAGTTGAAATTATCCAACCCGAGCCAAAAGTTTGTATCCACTCCTGGCGTTCCAAATGGAGTTGTATAATCAGCAATTGTTTTGGTTGGGAAATCATCGGCACTAGATCCACCGCGACTAAAATGTCATATATATGTTGCAACCGGTCCAGAGATTTAACCGACTCAGAGTCGGTTAACCGATCCAGAGCCAAGATTGTTGACTCTAGGTCGGTTAACCGATCCTGAGCTAAGGTTGTTGGCTCTAGATCGGTTAACCGATTCAGATTGCTCCTGCGCGGACGACGAATTTAAGTACATCATGGTGATCAAGTAGGTCTTTGAAGTTTTTTCGTTTTACAGTCAACCCTCACATTCATACATGCACAAGCAGGGGAGTACAGCTTGGTATAATACGAATTGACCAAAAGTAATGACGTACTCAAAAATGCGAATCGAAAATATGATTTCATATTTCGTCTGCATCACTATCGAAATATGAATTGATCTTTAAAGTTTTGCCGCGATACGACGAATTGAGGGGGAGGGGGTACAGCACCCCTCTCCCTCCCGTTGTGCATGTATGCTCACATAGGTATGCTCCAGTGGAAGTCGGCAAGACAATGCGCCTGTCAATTGATCCAGTAGACCGCCCCAAGATTGGCCACACGAATCTGCTAGGCGTCGTCATGGAATCGGACAATGGATTCTACAAGATCGGCACGAAAATTGGTATCCTTCCTCAGCGATTCACGCGAAATCAGTTAGAACCATGCGACAACAATTTCATCTTGTTAGAAGACGTGCCACATGTGGAAACTTTGTTCAGAGCAGCCGTGGGAGCTGATTCTGTGACAGAAGCCCAAGGTAGGTCATTTTTATGTGCGAATTGAAAATGATTTACTTATTTAAGGACACAAGCATTGCATGTGCACGGGCGACTGTACAACAAAGAAATGTGCTTGCAAAAAAGCCGAAATGAAGTGCAATAGCAGATGCCACCTAGCAATACTTGTCAAAGCAAGTGAAAATTCAAAGCTTGTTCATGTTATTTATTATTTTTCTACATGTTTTGTTTGTTATCTGAATAAATTATGTTAATGAATAAAAATTTTTTCTAACTAAATTTTGCTCTGGTACTTGACTGTATTCTTCTAAATCGGATTTCCTGATGCTTTGCCTGATTTGCAAGAATCGTTTCAATAAACAAATTTCCTTGCAAATCAGGAAACAATAAATGTCGAAAATTAGATGCGTCGTGAAAAATCCACTCACGTTTTTTAAGTCGTTGTGAAAAATCTGTTGTGAAATGTCCTAGAGCAATCTGAATCGATTAACCGATCTAGAGCCAACAACCTTAGCTCAGGATCGGTTAACCGATCTAGTTCAAAAATCTTTGTTCAGGATCGGTTAACCGATCTAAAGTCAACAATCTTGGCTCTGGATCGGTTAACCGACTCTGAGTCGGTTAAATCTCTAGATCGGTTGCAACATATACAATGTTTATCTTGGCGTTGAATTACCTTTGTACAACTGTATAGGCATTATTATCACCAACATCGCAGTATACATTTACAATATTGGTTGGATCCAATGGATTCGGCTGAATTGTGTAAACGCCAGATGTTGGTCTATCAGAACAGTCATAAGGAACTAAAAAAAACTTTTTTTTATATCATCCTAAAAATAGGGTGTGCCAAAAACCGGATTTTGGAGCGATTTTTCCAAAAATTTTCAAGTTTTTTTACATCATAGTATACATTTACAATAGTATTTGGAAAAGAATTGAACTTTTGAAAAAATTGAATTTTGAAAAAAATTGAATTTTTGAAAAATTGGATTTTACGAGACCTATTTTGGCCTAAAAATGAATAAATATGGGTGCTAGCACCTTTTCGAAAAAATAGTTAGTCAATAGCCCTGCTATTGACTAACTATTTTTAATACCTGTAACCTTTAGTATAAACCCACAACAGATCCATGTACTCTTCAAAAATTACTGTATATAGCTGTAAATAGAGAAAGCCCAACATGGGTTACTATCTATTTTCAATCGACTGACAATGTTCCAGCAACTGGGGCAGGGTTGTCGCGGCTCATAAAACTTTTCGAGTTCGAGTTTAATGTTTTTCGAGTTTCAAAAATATCAAGTTTTATAGAGTTTTCGAGTTTAGTATGTTTATTTTCTACATTAAAAATTAATGATCTGTAATTTGATTATATTCATTTTTACATAATTCTTTAACATTATCAAATTTAAACATTAAAATAGAATAAAACAAATTAATAAATATTATTACATTTTGGCAAATTATAGTGCAAAAAGAAAAGTTTTTTCTTAAAAATATTACTTCTTCAAAACTCGATTATTTTTTCGAGTCCGATTTCGAGTTTATCGAGTCTCAAAATAATCGAGTTTTCGAGTTTGCGACAACCCTGAACTGGGGCTTACTTCGATTGGACTATAGCTAGTGTTTCAAGTGAAACCCCTACTCCTCCAGTTCCAACTTGTCAGGCTGGTTAGGAGATTTAATTTTTTGAAATGAGGATAAGATTTTATGTATACTACAGGATGGACTTAAAGTTCCCGTACACTTTGAAATTTTATAATTACACAAATATATGAAAGCCAAATGAAACGCAATTATATTAGAAAATATTTTTGCGCTTTTTTGTATTATTTGATCTTTTGTGAACATCCATTTATTTTTTGTAGTAAAAATAGCTGAATTTCGACTAGCAATAGTGAAACTTTATGAAAATGGGAAGTCGAAAAACCGGTATGAGTGCTTTTTTCACCAAAAAATAATACCGGGAACATAACAGCCATTTTTCACAAAATAAATCACAGCGGAATAAACCGTGCAAAAAGTTGAGACCAGTGTTTTCATAACGTCATTTAGACATGACAATGATATTGATATAAAGTCAATATCATTTTATCTATGTCAATGACATTAAAAGTCATGTCAGAATGAAACCATGACACTAAAATGACGTCAGTGTCATTGTCATCCAAGCTGATGTCCTTGTCAGACAGCAATGTCATTTCATAAATAAAGTCATTGGTCTAAAAATGATAATTAAAAAAAACTCAAAATAACAATAAACCTGACGTCATATGACATGACAGTGACGTCATGTCAGTGTCATGGTTTTGTTCTGACATGTCAATGTCATGTCATTTCACATGTCATGTCAGTGTCATTATAGAATCACTGACGTCATGAAAACACTGGTTGAGAAACTTTATGAAAAAACGATATAAAATTGGCCAGGAACTTGTTCTAGGGGGTTTTTCTATGCGGGAAATCTTTTGCGCGCATTTTTTGGAAAAAATCTTTAAAATTTTTCCGGTCCCAGTAACCTGTCATTTGGGACAGCTAATCCGAAGTAGTACCGATTGTTTGAGGAAAATTTTTTAAACATCGAGTTAAAACTCGCAAAAGTCTTGACATTTCAAAAACGTGTTTTCTCGACAATTCTGGACGAGAAAACATCTTTTCAGCGTTTTTGGCCATGAAAAGAGTTATAAGTGTAATGACTGGGGTTTGAGTTGGATGTGTTTGAACTAAAAATAGAAATGATTATAAATTGGATTTTTCTGCAAAATTATTTTACAAAAAACTACTAATCGATAGATTATCTCAAAGGAAGATTTTAAAAATTCAATTGCAAAAATTTTTTGTTTTCATTTGCAATTTTTAAACCAATTCGAAAGGTGCGTCCTCTTTCTCAAATAATATATAACAAATGATGTTGCTTACTTTTGTGATTATTGCCAAAACAAATGGCCGAAGTTATATCTTGAGTAAAAAATGAATCTGCCAAATCATAAACTCCATAAGTAGCTAGATGAACCAAATTGGCGGCTAAAAAATTAAACTTCTGCTTTAAAAATATTATCAAAAACCCTGACCAGTTTGTGGTTCCACTCTCACCACAATCAAGCCATATCCCAATGGATCAAAAAATTTTTGTCGTAAACTAATCGCTTGTTGAACATCATTTGTATCGCTAAAATTTTGTGAAATATATAAGATGCCCAAAAAAGGGCAATTTTGCGATTGTTGCGCGGCTTTTTCAAGTTTTTAATTTTCAACTAAATAACCCTATATGGGTGTATGCAAGGAATATAGTACGTGCATTGCCGACCCTTGAAAACGCTTCCTTGATCTTGATTCAGGAAGAGATGTATGTATTGAAGTGAAATTAGGCTAATACAGGAACGAGAAGGGTTTTCAAGGTTCGGCAATACGCTTAATCGATTTCTTACATAAAAACCCGTATATATTATTTTGATAAAAATTAAAAAACTTGAAAAAATTACGAAAAATCGCAAAATTGCCCTTTTTGGGTACCTTGCATGTTTTTTAACGCTACCCCTGGGATGCGTACCGCTTGGTTTTTATTAAAAAATCTTACGTAGTGGCTGTAAAAATTACAAAAACGTAATTTGCCGGATCCACTGATTGTGATTGAAGTATTTGATTGCTTAGAGAAGTTATGTAACTAAAAAATAATAATAATTGTTTTAAAGTTAACAAAAAATATACTCGCTGAGGCTATTTGGCTGGAAGCATGTATACAGAGATCTTTTAATACTTGATACAACATTGCTTAAAGAGTTTGTATCATTTTGAAGATTCCAATTTCCACCTTGATTGCAACCAATCGGTTTCGGAAGTGCGACTCGAACAGAATTTGGCGAGATCGTCCAAGATCGATAAGCGCTTTGTACGTTGCTAAGTTGCTAAACAATATTTTTTGTGGCCAAAAAAGGTCGGGAAAACAAAAAAAATTGGAAATGCCAAACTTTCAGAATATCAACAAAAAACGGCATCTTTTTAAGGAGTGGAGTGATCCTTTAAACCCGTGAGATTTTTTCCAAAAAGAATTCTTACATCAAATACAATAGCTCCACCTTCACCTTCACGGTTTACATATGTTGAGGCTTCGAGACTAAAGATGACGTTGACTCGACATGGATCTAAATTCAAAAAATTATTTTACGGTAGTTTTTTGCTAAAATTGAAGGATATTCGAAATTTTAAAAACGATTCATGCCATTCACAGAGACGAGTAGAACGAATACCATAACATGTGATTTCCATCCCGAGCCCATGGCCGAGTGGCTAAAGTGACAGATTTGTAATTTATAGGCTCGAGTTCGAATCTCAGTTTGAATTTAAGGTTGTCTAAAGTCCATGAAAAAAAATCTTTCTATCTTGGCCTCTAAGAGACTTTGCAATCATTTTTTGGTCAGTAAAAACTTGCTGGGGTGTACAGTAAGGTTAGATTTTATAAAACTTAAAATCACTATTACTAATAGCTCCAGAAAATTTTACTGACCCAAAAATGATTGCAAAGTTTCTTAGAAGCCAAGATAAATTTTTGCATCTCTTTATCTTGGCCTCTGAGAGTGATATACAAAAAATTTCATGGAATTTGGACAACTTTAAATTTGAAGCGGGTTTCGAGTCCTAGCCTATAAACACTGCAAATTTATCACTTTAGCCACTCGACCATGGGCTCGGAATGAAAAACCCGTGTTATCGTATTCGTTTCTACTCGTCTCGACACTCACATAATTTTATACTTGGCTAAATATCCAAAAATACCCCAAAAATTGACGCCCCCTCGTGGAATCCAAGTACCCAAAGTACCCTTAAATTTTGGAAGTACATCTTGAAACTTTCCATAAAGATAGCTGCCATAACCCTGATTTTCAATTTTGGCGGGAATTCAAATTCTAAACCAATTCCAAAAAATAGCCAACTTCCAACGCGATTATCTCGACAACGATAACGATTCAGAATTTACAGTAAAAGCAAAAAATGCTCCATTTTTCATGAATTTTCCGAAAAAATAAATTATGGCAAAATTCGCTATTCTAGATTTCGAGTAGGGCCGGATAGTCGAACTTCAAACCTATGAAACTATTTTTTAGGATCCTCCAATTTTTTTTATTTTTTGCATAAACGTTCCCCATATATAGAGCTATCTTTATAGAAAGTTTCAAGATGTACTTCCAAAGTTTAAGGGTACTTGGACTCCACGAGGGGGCGTCAATTTTTGGGATATTTTTGGATATTTAGCCAAATATAAAATTATGTGAGTGTCTGGGGCCAAGGTAGTCTTAGAATAAAATGAAGTTCCATTCTCCAGCTACAAAAATCAAAAGACCGCTTGCAAAAGCTAAAAGACTTAATGACTTAGAGCCGATCCAAGTTTGGTCAAAACATGGCCATTTTTCCCAACTTCAGGGGGCCATAGCGCCAAGGGAAAAGGTTGCCGGGTCGGGAGCAGTGGTGTCCAACAACGTCGACGTTTATCACAAACGTCGACGTGACGTTTAAATTTTTGAATAAGCGACGTTTCAA
>JAQGBS010001638.1:0-15124 GCA_034698545.1 Acrobeloides obliquus
AAAATCCGAAAATGTTTGATTTTCGCTTCAATACACCCACCCCATTCCCTGAATCAGGGTCAAGGAAGCATTTTCACTTTTCGGGAATGTGCGCAATCGATTTTTCGCATGATTTTACCCCTATATAGGCTGTTTTGGCAAAAAAAATTTTTTCGGAGAATGACCCTCAAATGGGTTCCCTCCTTTAAGGGGTTTTAACCAAAAAAAATCTATGAAAACAATATTTGTTAGATAGATTTCGATTCCCTGCATAGAAAAATTCCCCAGACAGATGGTTTTCCGTCGAAAAATCAAATTTTAGGTAATTTTCGCTTCAATACACCTTCCCCTTCCCTGAATCAGAGTCAGGGAAGCGTATTCAGGCTTCAAAAATGCGCGCAATCGATTTCTAGCATAGAAAATCACTCTAAACAAGTTTGTGGCCGATTTTATAGCGTTTGGAGGTGTTCCCACTTTTTGCACGTTTTGGGTCGCCGTGATGCAGGAAGAGCGATCGATAGTTTCATATTTTGCTTCTCTCCGGCAGGCACAGTTGCTAGACTTGATTTATTGCTGGAATAGGCTAATTTTTGGGCTAGTTAAAATCGCTTATGTGATTTTATCTTGAGTAGTTTTAGTGATCTTTTAAAGAATTTAATGCGTTTTCGGAAATATTAGAGTTTCTTGAGCCTCTTATGGCTCCTCTAGGGTGCGTTCAAACTTGTAAAAAAAGTTGTAATATAATGAGATTCTAACCCAGATCCTCTAGCGTACAAAATAGGCGATTTGCCACCGAGCCATTGAATTTTTCGATAACATTTTTTACAAAATTTAACGCACTTAAAGGGGGGGGGGTGACAATCGCGGCCCGTTCTCCGAGAAAAATTTTTTTTTGAAAATTTTTGTAAAAAATACGTTCCTAGGGGTAATTTTATGCGAGAAATCGATTCCGCGCATTCCCGAAGCATGAAAACGCTTCCTTGACTCTAATTCAGGGAAGAAATCGGTGTATTGAAGCGAAAATCAAACATTTTCAGACTTTCGCTTCAATACACCGATTTCTTCCCTGAATTAGAGTCAAGGAAGCGTTTTCAAGGTTCGGGAAACGCGCAATCGATTCCCCGCCTAGAAAAACCTAAGAATCGACGGTTTCCTCATAAAAATCCGAAAATGTATGATTTTCGCTTCAATACACCCACTCCATTCCCTGAATCAGGGTCAAGGAAGCGTTTTCATGCTTCGGGAATGCGCGGAATCGATTTCTCGCATAAAATTACCCCTAGGAACGTATTTTTTACAAAAATTTTTTCTCGGAGAACAGGCCGCGATTGTCACCCCCCCCCTTTAAGGCAAAAAAATTTCCCTGACCCTCTACAAAATTTTTTTTAAATGGACTCCGAGTAAATCTTGCGTTATGATAATCAGGGGGCGAAAATGTGAATTTTCCCACCCACCACAAAAAATAGGGGCCAACTGCCTCCATCCAAGCCAAAGGCCTAAAAAACTGTTAAAATTTGAATCTTTTTGCCAAATTTGGTTAGATAAAGTCGTGATGCCCTAAACATAGATACAACATTAAGTGTAAATGTCAACAAACATAAAGTTTAGTTATTTTGATTTTTAGTTATTTTATTAGAGAATCATCAACGAGTGGTTATTAAGGCTAAACGAGCATCGTTCTAACTTGATCAATCAATATTCGTTCGTTGATTACATTTATTTAAAAAAGTCGTCTTTTTGACATTTTGTATTAATTTGCATCTTTATATCAACAGTCCAACAGTTTGAGAAAGGATATGTCATCGATTCTTCCATTCCTAAAAAGTAAGTTTCATAGACTGTATTTAATACACAAAAACATTTTGTTCTAGAGTTCTTTATATCATCGAGTTCCGATGAAGATGTTTCGAAATACGCAAATCTTTTGGACGATTCTCACATCAATCAACTCAATTTTCCAATCAGCGACAAGAAATATCAGTTTAATTTAAGAGATCTACAACGTGAAGAAGTCATTTGTGGGGATCCAATGGTCGTACATTACATATTTCGTCCACTAAAATTTTCACTAGTTGTTAAAACTCTACACATTCCAATAGAATCAAAGAAAGTTAACGAGGAACGATTAAAAACATTAATCGAAGAAGTGAAAATACTTCGCAAAATTTCTCATGGTCCTAACGTTATCGATTTCTATGGCTATGCTATAGATGAAGAAAAAATATGGATTTTTATGGAGCTTATGGAAGCGTCACTTGAAGATTTGTATAGATATTTTCATGAAAAATTCTATCCCGAGCTTAGATTTTCAAAGGACATTGCAATACCAGAGACTGTAGTCAGTGTTATTGCTGTTCGTATATTAGACGCATTAGCGTTTTGTAAAGAACAAAGGGTAATGCATCGAGATGTAAAGCCAAGTAATGTGCTTGTAAACAGAAAAGGTGAAGTAAAACTTTGTGACTTTGGTCATTCAAAGATATTGGAATCGGGTAAACACCTTTAAAAAATTTGAAGCAAGTTCCCCTGATTCCCGCCACTTAACGTTGACTAAGCTCGGTAAAAAAATTTTTTTATTTTCTTCCTGAAATGTCCCATTTAGGGGTAATTTTATGCGAAAAATCGATTGAGCGCACTCCCGCAACCTGAAAACCGCAAAAATGGTGAAAATTCGATTTTCTTGAGAAATGAACAAATATTCCCCATGCGTGGTCGTATTTTGGCGAGAAAATCCTATTAATTTTCCCGCCAAAAACGACCACGCAGGGGTGCATGAGGGATATTTGTTTATTTCTCGAGAAAATCGAATTTTCACCATTTTTCTTCGGTTTTCAGGTTGCGGGAGTGCGCTCAATCGATTTTTCGCATAAAATTACCCCTAAATGGGCAATTTCAGGAAGAAAATAAAAAAATTTTTTGCTGAGTTTAGTCAACGTTAAATCCAAAAATTTTACATTATTTTCTAGGATCCATGGCAAGCTCGTTTAAATGCACATTGCAATATCTACCGCCAGAAAGATTCGAAGATGACCAGCCCCCCTATGATGATCGGACTGATGTTTGGAGTCTAGGAATCACTTTAGTCGAGATTGCCTATGGAGATATTCCGTATAATGTTAAAGGACTTCGACCAAATGAATATTATGCCAAAATAATGAATATCATTAAAAATGCGAACGGTGACGAAATTATGAGTCGCTGTTTTGGTGAAGATTATTCGGACGATTTACGTAATTTTGTAAAGTCTTGCCTAAATGAATTAAGCTCAAGACCAAGATATCCACAACTCATGGAAACAAATCTGTATAAATCATTTGCCGATAAAGACAGCAATAAAAATACCATGAAGTTGTTTATGAATATTTATTCGGTAATTAGATAATCTACATGCAATTCTTCGTACATAACGTAAGACTAACTTACTTAATCCTACATCAAACACCTTTAAGTATTTTTTGGTGCAGTTTTTTAGATTAAAGCCGAGGTAAAATAGAGCCAGAATCATCAAGAATTATTGAAATTCGCATAAATTAACATAAAAATTTTTAACCTTAAAGGTTTGTAAATCAACTTTTTGATCATAGAAACATGCTAAACAAAGTTTTGCTTGATATTCTGATAGATCTTAAGCCCGGCTTTTAAAGATGTAACGCCATATCTACCAGAATATAAAAAAATTTCTAGCATATTTCTAAAGTAAAAAATTTGATTTAAAAATTTCAAATTAAAAATTTTTTATGTTAATTTATGCAAATCTCAATCATTTTTGATAATTCTAGTTCTATTTTATCTTGGGTATCACCCAAAAACCGCACAAAATAATTAAAGGTGCTCGAGATGTGATCATATCAAGTTGGTTTTACATATGTAAAGAAACTGTATTTAAAAAGTCATTTCTCTAGGAATCTTTAAATATCGAGACGAATCCGTTAGATTCAAAAGCTTATTTCAACAGAGGAAATGCACAAAAGGACGTAGGAAAATATAATGAAGCTATAGCGGATTATACAAAGGCTATTGAATTGAATCCAACCCATGCAAATGCTTATTTCAACAGAGGAAATGCACAAAATAACTTAGGAAAATATAAAGAAGCTATAGCGGATTATACAAAGGCTATTGAATTGAATCCAACTTATGCAATTGCTTATTATAACAGAGGAATTGCACAATATGACTTAGGAAAATATAATGAAGCTATAGCGGATTATACAAAGGCTATTGAATTGAATCCTACTGATGCAAATGCTTATATCAACAGAGGACTTGCACAAACAAAATTAGGAGAATATAATGAAGCTATAGTGGATTATACAAAGACTATTGAATTGAAGCCTACTTCTGCAAATGCTTATTACAAAAGAGGATTTGCACAAATTAACTTAGGAAAGTATAACGAAGCCATAGAAGATTGTACAAAGGCTATTGAATTGGATCCTACTGATGAAATTGCTAATATCAACAGAGGATGTGCACAAATTGGCTTAGGAAAGTATAATGAAGCCATAACAGATTGTACAAAGGCTATTGAATTGAATCCTACTGAAGAAAATGCTTATATCAACAGAGGACTTGCACAATTTAAGTTAGAAAAATATAATGAAGCTATAGCGGATTGTATAAAGGCTATTGAATTGAATCCAACCGATGCGGATGCTTATTACATCAGAGGTATTGCACAAACAAAATTAGGAAAATATTACAAAGCTATAGCAGATTATACAAAGGCTATTGAATTAAAACCGGGATATGACGCAGCTATCAAGAACAAAAAGAAATTGATGGATAAGATTAATTTTGGAAAATAGAACATTGATTATAAAAACTAAAGAGATATATATACTTATCATACATGTTTTAAAATAAATTTGTTTTCCAATATACCAGTCTATATTTTGATCAACATGAAAGATCAATTTTGCTTTGAAAATCTAGGGTTCGATCCTCACCAGAGATCAACTTTTTTACATCTTTAAATTGACTGATTTTCGGTTTACTACCATTTTTAATGCTCTTAACAAGATGTTGTATTTTTTATACTTTTTATAATTGGACTTTTCTTAGATAATCAACCAGAATTCGATATTTACACTTAATATTGTATCTATGTTTAGGGCATCACGACTTTATCTAACCAAATTTGGCAAAAAAATTCAAATTTTAGCAGTTTTTTAGGCCTTTGGCTTGGATGGAGGCAGTCGTCCCCTATTTTTGTATAAAAAGTTGTCTAAACCTCGATTTTATCGTTTATAAGTTAAAAGTTAGATAAAGCCATGATGTCAAATTTTTACGTAAGAGAATAGGCATAATCACTTCTCATATCAAAAGTAACGTAAAATCCTTGTACAACTCTATATTTGGACCAAAATTCAAATGGGCACCCCTAATTTTATACAACTATCACCTTCTTGAATGCACTAAAATTCTTTTTGATGTTTCAAGTTTTTCAATTAAAGATATAAAATTTAGAGAATTTTTTACGAAAAATGGATAGTCTCAAAAAAGCCCCTAAAAGTGACTCAAAATGGTCTCTTTGGACTTTCTGCACCACAAAAAAACATTTTTGAACTTGAAAAAAATAAGATGTTTTTGGACGCTAAAACGAGGCATTTTTGGACTTAAAATAAGGTGTTTTTGTAATATCTGTCTGTTCGTCTGTCGGACGATCTCGGGAACGTTTGATTTAAACCCCGAGCACTTCAATTAAAATTGTAGGGGACGATGAGAGAAGACGATCAACACCACTTTATGGGGGTACCCCCTATAAAAATTCCATTTTTTACTTTTTCTCCCCTTTGAGTGCGTAGCGATCTGTCTCCAGGTACTTTTATATTATTTTATTAACTTAAAAATTTGAGGATCAGAATGAAATAATTAGCATTATTCATAGTGTTTTGGCATTTTTATCTAAAAACACAAACATAAGAAGAGTTATATTCCGAAGTGATCAAGGTGGTATATAATTAAATTTTAAAAATCAAAATCAATTTTACTTTAAGGGTGCTATACAAGCCATAAGACACTCACTTTATTGCCGGATTTGAGCAAGAAGCATAATATTCAAATTATGAGATATAGTTTTTCAGAGATCCAAGCTGGTATGAACCATTTTTGCCTCTAAAAAATGTATATATATCGATGAAATTCGCATATTTGAAAGTTTTGCCCTAAAAATATACAAACAGGACAGCCTAAGAACCTCGGCCTAGCCTATCCTCCCCTTTTAACATATTTCTAGAATAGAAAACCCTAGGAAGTAAGATTCCCCCCCCCCCCCAAAAAGTCGCAAATTTTACGATTTTGGTTGTCTCGAATTTGTCGAATAGAAAATCACATAGGGTTTTATGCCTCAGAAATGCGCACAAGTGATTCCTCACATAGAAAAACCCTATAAACGATGGTTTCCCCATTAAAATTCACTTATTTCAAGATTGCAGATCTCATGAATCAGGATCTGTCATCTGATTTGTAAAGATAAGAAAAGTGCCTCTAGGGTTTGAAGCCCCGAGACTGCGCGCAATAGATTTTTCGCATGAAAATATCCTAAGAATAACAGTTTAAAATAGAGTGCTTGCATAGGCTTAGGCTTAAATAATAGAATTATGAAAAAATCTCAATTAAAAAATGATAGTAGTGCTAGAAAAAATACTAAGGCTGGAAAAAATATTTTTAGTGCTGAAAAATAGGACCCTTTCCATTATTGTTTGCTCATCAACTTTGAAAGAGAGTCAGATTGTTGTTTACAATAAAATTCAAAAATTTCCCATATTTCCACGTTCTCGGCGTGGTTAATCCGAGCTCCATTATTTCCAAAAATGAGCTTATCACCTATCGGTAATCCCTACGTCCGTCTTATACCGTGAATCGGTCGGATGGCACACAGGTGTTAATCACGGTGTGAGTAGTAGAAAATACACCGTTAAGTATTCACCAATTAACGGGCATCAGTTGTTGGTCTCGGTAGCACTATGGTAGTGCACTTGGACGGTAGCCAGGAGGTCCCGGACGGGTCCGAAAACTTTTGCCTAATTTAAAAATAAAATAAAATTCATTTTCCACAAAGACTTCAATATTTTTTATCAGTACTTTGTTAACCAATTAGTGATTATTAAAGCTAAATAAGAATTGTTCTGATTTGATTCAATCAATTCTCTCTGTTAGAACCGGGGAACCGAGCGGTTCGCGCCCGGAGGGGAAAAGAAGTTGTATTTATTACTCGTAATATGGAGTTTGACCTTCGGACTCTCTGAGTATATGTATTTCTAATTTTGATTTGTTACTTAATCGGAGTGTATCAAGTTACCGAATTTGCCACTTTTTGTTTATAGGCAAAATTCAGCTGGAGGCGGCCGGACTCGAAACCTCGCCTGTTGGCTCCATGGAGGCGCCTTCTACCCACTCGAGTAGTCTGATCAAAAGCTTTCATTCGAACTTATATGCTGAAGCTATTTTTATGTTTTTTAAAATGTTTTCAATTTTTTCGCATTTTTTCTAATTTTTTAATTTTTCGTTTTTTTCAAGTCGATTTTTTTTTTGTATTTCTCCCATTAAAATTTTCGTTAGTTGCAGAAACTCTAAGGCAGGATTCATACTTCCGTCGCGTCGCAAGCAATTACGTTTATAGTACGAACAATTTTTCCAATGTCGTTTATAGTTGCTGTCGCGCGACAGCCTGTGACGTCGCAAGTGCTGACCATGCGATACAAGGCTGAGTGGCTCCAAGCGGGAATCGAACCCGCGACCATGTGAAAAAAAGCCGCTTCTTTGTCATTGCATCATCAAGGATTGTTTATGGATAAACGTCTTGTGCACTGTCGCGTGGCAGACTATAATGCCAACTTGCGACGCGTCGCGCAACACAAAAATGCACTGTGTATTTGATTTTTTGCATAATTTTACCCCTATATAGGCTGTTTTGGCAAAAAAAAATTTTCGGAGATTAGTCCCTAATTTTACCCCTTTAAAGCTATATTTAGCAGTTTTGAAAACAAATAAAATTTATTTATTTTTCTCTATATTTATCCAGACATCATAAAAATCATCGAGAAAAATTGTTGCCATATTTAAATCATCTAGCCTTTTACCGTAAAAATCCTAAAATTTGAATTTCTAATTTTATTCAATATCTCATAGCTGACCTGGCATTCATCCATGAGATAAAATAAATTTGAAAATTTTATTCCTCCTTTTTCACAGCCAAACTTTGCCATATAATAAGTATGAATTTCTTTGAATATTGTATCTTTTTCTTTGATTATAATATTTTCTATGCTTGAGAATTTTTCACCTAAATGCAATATTAAAAAGTGAAAATAGTGTAAGAGTAATTACTAGAGGTGTGCAGGGCCACGATCAAATTCGACATGGCCCAGAAACGTGGGCAGGATTTGGCGACATGGGGGGGGCTGAACCTCCAAAAATCGAAAAAATCCCAAAAAATCATAAGGACAATTTAAAAAAATTTTCTTCGCCTTCTGCGCTATGGTGGGCTTCAGCCCCTAGCTTCTTGGCTATCCCTCTACTCATAGATGAACAGGGGATCCACTTTTTCCAAAAAATTGCGAGGGGGGTCAGACCAAAAAGTGCGGGGGGCCATTAACCTTTTTTTCATAAAAAAAGTTTCATTTTTCAACAAAAATGCCCAAAATTTTCTATTTTTTAAAACAAAAATTACCATTTTTCTCGCCGAAAAATGACCAAAATTTGCAATTTTTTCATCAAAAATTACCATTTTTTTCACCAAAAATGACCAAAATACTCTTGAACGAGAAAGACCCAAAATGTCGTGATTGTTTTTCAAAAAATTTTTTCTTTGGAAATGACCCCTATAGGGGTAATTTTATGCGGGAAATCCGTTAAAAGCATTCCCAAGTCATGAAAACCCTTTCTTGAAGTTCAAAATTGCATATGGTCTGAAAAAGCATAAAATTTTTTGAACAAATTTTTCGATTATGACCCCTATTGTGATAATTTTATTCGGGGAATCCATTAAAGTTATTCCCGAACCATACAAATTCATGGCTCGAGAATGTTTTTAACGGATCCTCCGCATTAAATTACCCTTATAGGGGTTATTTCCAGAAGAAAAAATTTCTTGAAAAAAATCACGACATTTTGGGTTCTCCTCGTTCAAAAGTACCAATTTTGCATTCACATTTTAGAAAAAAAAATTTTGGAACTCGGATTAAACCACGCCGAAATCATGGAAATTTTTAAAATTGGGCAAAAGTTTTCGGATCCGACCGGGACTCGATCCCGGCTACTGTCCAAGTGCACTACCATTGTGCTACCGTACTACCATTGTGCTAATCTTACATTCAATTAAAAATATAATATAAGCTAAAGTAGCAAATTCTATTTCCATAATTTCGCGTAGTATAAATTTATTTGTAAATGTCCTTGTATGTTTTAGCAATGAAAGAGTTAAACTAAAATTCAACATAAAAATGATTACAGGGTGCGTTAAAAGTTCATGGCCACTTTTTTTAAATCTTGATATTTGACTATAGAAGTCGAGTTTTGACGAAATTTTCGACATTTCCAGGGTTTTTCTATGCATCGAACAAGAATCCGCCGTTATTTTTTCTCCTAGATCTAGAGAATATGGTCAAAAATGGCTTACAAAAACAAACCTTTTTTGGGATTTTACCCTCATAGGGGTACCTTCCCCTGATCCAAAATTCTCCAAATCGGCTGAAATTTGGTATACAAGGGCTTTTCTCCATGGGAAACACGAATCTGAAGGAATTTTTTGATTTTAACCACGGGAAGGTACCCCTACAAGGGTAAAATCTCAAAAAAGGTCTATTTTTGTAAGCCATTTTTAACCATATTTCCGAGGTCTAGGAGAAAAAATAACGGCGGATTCTTGTTCGACGTATAGAAAAACCATAGAAATGTCGAAAATTTCGTCAAAAATCGACTTCTATAGTCAAATATCAACAAAAAAAGTGATCACGAACTTTTAACGCACCATGTACATTTGACCATTTTTTACTTGTGATGTTTTCCTGGATTCTCAAATTCGCTCAAAAATTTTTTTATGTGGCTTTCATCAGTATAATCAATAACATATTGAAAATTTGTTACTAATCTGGTATCATTCACGCTAGGAAATTTGTTGACGGTAAGATATGCTTTCATCAAAATAGAAAATTTCATTGCATAAAATTTTAATAAAAGTTTCTAAAATAATTTTTTCACATAATATAATTGTTTTCAACTTACTTGTTGTTCTTGTTTTAATAAAGAAAAGGGTTCAAAATATTTTTCAAGCATATGATAGATCAATGGAATATCAGATTTTTGAATTTTATCTAGCTCAGATTTCTTTAATAGCTTTAACTAAAATATATTGAAACTTGAATGCCATACGGCCGTACGACATTAAGGCTGATCGCAAGTTGTCGTCGTACTTTGGTGTCGTACCTTTCTGTCGTACCGTAGTACGACAAAAAGTACGATAACTTGCGATCTCGAGTCGTACTTTTTAATGCATTTTGAATAAAAAAGTACGATAACTTGCGGCTTCATGCGGTGGTACGACAACTTGTGTCCAGCCTAAAGAGGGTAACAATCGGAACCTGTTCTCCAAAAAAAAATTTTTTTGAAAATTTTTGTAAATAGTACATTCCCAGGGGTAATTTTATGCGGAAAATCGATTCCGCGCATTCCCGAAGCATGAAAACGCTTCCTTGACCCTGATTCAGGGAATGGGGTGGATGTATTGAAACGAAAATCCAACATTTTCGAATTTGTATGAGAAAACCGTCTATTCTTAGGTTTTCCTAGACGGGGAATCGATTGCGCGCACTCGCGAACCGTGAAAACGTTTCTCTGACCATGTTTCAGGGACTGTAAATGCTTCCTTTTAGATTTCCTGAAATATGGTAAAGGAAGCGCTTTCATGGTTTCCCCGCCTAGAAAAACCTAAGAATCGACGGTTTTCTCATAAAATCTGAAAATGTTTAATTTTCGCTTCAATACACCTATCCCTTCCCTGAATCAGGGTCAGAATGACGTTTTCATGCTTTGGGAATGAGCGGAATCAATTTCTCGCATATAATTACCCCTAGGAATGTATTTTTTACAAAAAATTTTTTCGGAGAATGGGCTCCGATTGTTACCCCCTTTAAAATTTACCTCTGAAATATCAAAATCTGCTTCTGATAAAGCTGCTATAATCATTGCTTTTTGAGAATTTAAAAATGTTTGCATGCCCTTGAGCACTTTATATATTGTGGGATATTGAAGAGGAATATTTGAATCGATGTGCTAAAAATATATTCTTAATAATTCATGAATTTTTTTATTACCATTAAGAGTTTGGGATGAGAATTTATGCCGGTAGTTTCTGATGAATTAGAGTGTGAACAACTCTGAACTGTGCCATTTTCACTTGCATGTATTTTGCTGGTTGAGGCTTCGCTCTTTATATCTAAAATATTAAATTTTATAAAAATACATGCTTAAAGGACTAGTCTACTTTTGGAGAAATGATGCCATGTGATAGACCACAAAATTTGGAGCATTTTTTGCTTTTACGGCACTATTTGAAAATCTAACCGTAAAAAGTTATGAGCAAAATAAAAAAATTTTCAAACGAGTTTGAACATTGAAACGATTAGCTTGTACCCAGACTGTTTATTGAAACGATTTAATAAATCATTATAAAAGCCAAAATTCTTGAACATTTAGAAAAAAAATAAGTGCAGCATTTTTTATAACTCGGCGAGATGAATAAAATGACACCGAAATTATCGAATTTAAAAATTGTTTTGGGTTATTGAAACGAAATCCCTGATTCATGGTTTTCGTTTCAATAACCCAAAACATTTTTCAAATTCGATAATTTTGGCGTCATTTTATTCGTCTCACCGAGTTATAAACAATGCCGTATTTAGTTTTTTCTAAATGTTCAAGAATTTTGAATTTTATAATGATTTATTAAATCGTTTCAGTAAACAATCGGATTGATCAAACTCTTCGTTTCAATGTTCAAACTCGTTTGAAAATTTTTTTGTTTCGCTTATAACTTTTTATGGTTAGATTTTCAAGTGGTGCCGTAAAAGCAAAAAATGCTCGAAATTTTGTGCTCTATCACTTGGCATCAACTCCCCAAAAGTGGACTGACCCTTTAAAATTTACTTTCTCGGCGCATCCCAGCTTCATAACATTTTTTTAATCGACATTCACGGCACTTCTTTCTGAAACCTAAAGCAAAATTTGATCAAAACCATTTAAAACTATTGTACCTTTTTTAATTATGCATTTGCCATTATATTTACATTTGTATTTTCTTTTTTCGATTATTGCACGTCGGAAGAAAGCGCTACATGCTCGACAAGATTGAACGCCAAAATGGCTTTGGTCTTGAATATTCAGTTCGCATACAAGACAAGGAACCATGAGTTGATGTTTTAAAGATTTACGTAAATAGAAAATATTGTCTAAAAATAGTTTATTTAAAAAAATTTTTAGGCCCTTTTTTGCCCCTGGGAGGATCAGATCCGCTCAGACGGATGGGATCAAATCCGTCCGGGCGGATCTGATCGGATCAAATTCGCCCGGGGGATCAGATTTTCGCTCGTAACATGAATAAATGACGGACTTTCACACGTTGTGCCAAACAAAATGTAGACGTTAGTCATTCGACGAACGTCTATATATTGTTTGTTCAGTCATTTCAGATCGACGGTCCCAATCAATTCTGTCTTATTAAAGGAGGGGCAAATTAGGGCCCTTTCTCCAAAAAATTTTTTTTGAAAAATGACTTTCTAGGGGTAAAAATAGTGTGAAAAATCGATTGCGCACATTCCCGTCGCGTGAAAATGCTTCCTTCACCTTGTTTTCGCGAAATTAGCACTATTTCTCGCGAAAATAGCACTATTTTTTACCTGAAATAGTGTTATTTTCGCGAAAACAAGGTGAACGAAGCATTTTCACGCGACGAGGATGTGCGCAATCGATTTTTCACTCTATTTTTACACCTAGAAGGTCATTTTTCAAAAAAAATTTTTTGAGAAAGGGCATAATTTGCACCCCCTTTAACTATCTAAAAGTTGCATATTGGATAAGTCTAAGGTCGTTTGGAACAAAAGTAGTCTAGAGATCATTTGAAAGAACGTGTCGGCGTCCAAATTTACTTTGAATACATAAAAGACTATAGTCTCCTCTAAGTGATTATTGATCAGACTAATGGACTACTCGCTTGTAAATGAATCAAAAATACAAACACACACATGATCAATATGAACAAATGAAAAAGAGGCATTAGAGACCGGAGATGAAAATTTTTTTATTTCATTTTTTGACAGTTTGTCAAACAAGTAGTAAAAATATGTAGAAAAAACTTTAAGACATTGAAATTAAAAAAGAAAGTAAATTTTAGGGCCAGTTCATTTTTGGAGAGTTGATATCATGCAATAGAGCACAAAATTTCGAGCATTTTTTACAAAAAAATAAAATGTAATAGAAAAATCAAAATATTTTATAGTTATTTATTCTCAAAATGCAGCTATAACAAAAAGCACCAGCATAAAATCAAAGACACTAACGCCAGCGATAAAAACATGGAATGAAGGAAAATGAAAACTTTTCTTCTTTCTCACACAAGGGAAAATGGCAACCTTCCTTCTTTCTCACACAAGGGACGTCACGGAACTGTGATATTCAAAAATTTTCAAATCCGGCTAACTTTGTAGAGCATACCCACTTGTCATTTAAAAGTGATCGAATTTTTAAAGGGCAGCAAACTCCTCTAACATCTTTGTAAAAAATGGCAAAATTTGAATTTCGTTGTGTATTGACACGAATGCTTGAGAAAAGTTTAACAACATAAAAATCCTTTTCTTGGACTGTTTTTAATTCCACATCTAACTATTTAAAAAGTTCATTGTGAAAAAATTATTTTTCAAGCCAATCAGCAAGAAATAGATTCAAGTCCATTGGACCTTTGCCATTTCTACTACTTCCCCAGATAAGCTTCTTTCCATTGTGGCTCATCATTGGAAAGGCATCAAATCCGTTTTCATTGAAAGTGACCTAAAATTTTCACCATAAGTGATCAGTTCCGTATCCTTAGAGGATAGTGGGCCTACGCAGGCTCAATCCCCATGACCCAAAATAAAAAATTTTGTAAAAAAAAGGAATATTCAACAAAATTTTTGAGAAAATGCATTTGTATACCCCATTTCCCAACAGCCTCTCCTTCAACCAAATCCTAAGTGCGATCAAGTAAGTCAACATTTTTGATCCTACCCTCTCTAATCCACTCTCATCTTCGTTGATAACATATAAATCAAACGATCCAAAGTGGCCAGTGGCATTAAAATTTGTGCTGAAAACGATCCGTTTGTTGTCATCCAAATAGAATGGCGCCCAATTCGATCCTCCGAGATGAGTGATCTGTCTCAACCCAGTACCATCGATGTTGATAGTAAAAAGTTCCATGGCCAAGGGTTCTACTAGACTGTAGCTAAAATTGCAATTGTTGAGGGGAAAAGAGTTTTATGTACATGTAAGCGTTGGATATGTTTTTTAGTGGGGCAAAAATTTTTTGTTGTGAGAGGGGGGATAATTAGAGTAAAAGTAGAGGCAGGATCGTTTTTGGACCAGTCCACTCGGAACAAAACTCTATGTAAAAATTATATATTCGAAAAATTCATGAAAAATGGAGCATTTTTTGTTTTTACGGCATGTTGTGAATCGTTGTAGTTTTTGAGATAATTGCGTTTGAAACTGTTCATACTTTTCGTTGTAATACACAAACTTTTTTGAATTTTAGCAGAAAAATCGATTTTTTAAATTTACATAAAATGAACATTGTAGCAATTTTTATAGCTAAATGAGACAAACAAAATGGCACCAAAATTATCCAACTTGAAAATTGTTTGGGGTTATTGAAACGAAAACATGAATCAGAATTTTCGTTTCAATAATCCAAAACAATGTTCAAATTGGATAATTTTTGCGTAATTTTGTTCGTCTCATTTAGCTATAAAAATTGCTACAATGTTTATTGTTATGTTTAAATAATCGATACAAAAATCGATTTTTCCGCAAGCAAATCAAAAAAGTTTGTGTATTACAACGAAAACATGAACGCAAATTCAAATTTCAAACACAATTATCTCAAAAACTACAA